>WBMZ01013986.1:0-70631 GCA_013400975.1 Atrichornis clamosus
ATGTTTCTATCTGTGTCACTCTTCCCCCCACCGTCACCTCTTTTCCTATTTCTTTCTTTCTTTCTTTCTCTCTCTCTCTCTCTCTCTCTTACTGTTAGATAAAATACATCAACTTTTTGGTAGCAAAATATAACTCCGTTTTAGTTTCAATCTCATTACTGGGTAATTTTCGAATCTAAGTTATTTTCTGCAATTCACAGAGAATTTCTCTAAACAGATCGTAACAGTAGCCACAGGTCTTCTGTATTCTTTCACCTATCAGTGGTTCACACTTTCATTTTTAAAAATGTGTTGTGAAGCCAAAATAATAATGTGTGCTGTTGTAATATAGTGGTTTTCTCAGATGTTATTTTATTGTGCAGGAGAGAGTTGAGTGAGAAATTTGGCCAGGGATGTGTTGAAATGTTTTTGTAGAGTGTCAAGGCCTCTGACATCTGTCATCTGTACTGACTGATGCCACTCCAGCAAAGCAGCAGCTGCCAGAAAAAGATAGGGTGTTGGTAAGTTGAGTCGTGACCCGAGCATTCCATTACACGTGAGATTCCTGTGCTCCCAGAAATCTGTTTCACCATGTGGTTTTTCAGGATATCCCACTCATCTTGGACGGGAAGGTGTTTTTAAAATGTGCTGTATTTCTTTGAAAGGTGTTTCCGTAGTAAGCAGTTAGGGAGCCATGGGCTGTGCTGGTACTGTTTGCTGCATCCCTCACTCCATCTCTTTGGCTGGGCTCAGTCTGACAGTGCCGTGGCTCACTGTGAGGTCAGTGGCTCAGCTGTGGTTGTGTAACAAGAGGGGCCATTCATAAATGTGTGTCTCGGCCTAAAGACATTAGATTGCATTTCCTAGCGTAAAATCAGAGTTCACTACACCTTAGGAAAGTGAAAACCGTACTGGAGTATTGGAGTAGCACCCACTCATTTGCTGTGGCTGGAGGTACAGGGTGGAGAGAACTCTCTCACCTGAGTGTACTAGTAGTCAACCCCATGATGCAGGAGATGGAGGTGCCTTGAAGGAAAATGCAGCCAGTGGCACTTGGCTTGTATTAAGAATAATGTGGCCAGCAGGATTATGGCAGTGGTGGTCCCCCTGTACTCAGCACTGCTGAGGCCACACCTCGAGTCCTGTGTCCTGTTCTGGGCCCCTCACTGCAAAAAGGATGTTGAGTGGCTGGAGCGTGTCCAGAAGAGAGCAACAGAGCTGGTGAAGGGTCTGGAGCACAAGTCCCGTGAGGAGTGGCTAAGGGAGCTGGGGTTGTTTAGCCTGGAGAAAAGGAGGCTCAGAAGCCTCTCTAGAGGCTCATTGCTCCCTACAACCACTGAAAGGGTCAGTCTCTTCTCCCAAGGAACAAGCAACAGGACAAGAGGAAATAGCCTCAAGTTGCACCAGAGGAGGTTTAAATTGGGTATCAGGAAACATTTCTTTGTGGAAAGGGTTGTCAAGCCCTGCAGCAACCTGTCCTGGGAAGTGGTTGAGTTCCTGGAAGTATTTAAAAGACTTGTAGATGTGGTGCTTAGGGGCATAGTTTAGTGGTGGGCTTGGCAGTGCTGGTCAATGGTTGTCTTTCCCAACCTAAATTCTATGACTTCCATTTCTTGTCCACATGCACTGTTGTGGCTTGTTAAGTAGAGGAGGTGGGAATGAATGAGTGAATTGAGCCTGGGAAGAAGAGAGTGGAGAGAAAGTGTATTTCTTGTCTTCTCACCACCCTGCTCAATTTTTAATTGACAATAAATTAATTTTCTGCAAGTTGAGTCTGCCTTGTCAGTTGGTAAGTGACCTCTAAGTCGTGATCTCCCCCTGTTCTGTTTGGGAGCGGTACAGCGAGTGGCTGGGTGGGTGTCTAGCAGCCAGAAAATCGGGAACACGCATTCAAAGGACAATGGACTTCACACATACCAGCATGCAGGGACTGCTGCATTTGTCTAGAGCATTCCCTGTGGAGCAAGTTATTCGTCTTATCAATCATAAACCAAAGCAGGCTGGAACACAGGAATAGCACTCCTTGTTTGGGGTGATGTTGAGTGGAAGAACAATGGTGTCCCTGTTAGGGGTAGGGGATACTGAGATGCTCCTATTTTCTTCTCTATCCTGCATGTCAGAGTTAAAAATGTATGGAGTGCTTTTTTTCTATGATGTTCCCTTTGTATGAAATGGATTTACTGTATTTGCCTGCCAAGCCTTTCCTCTTTTACATCATTGCAGTCACTTCTTCTGTGATGCCCACACTCATGGAGACATTCAGTTATGTAAGCTAAATATCTAGGCTATTGTCCCAGTTTCAGCTGGGATAGGGTTAATTTTCTTCATAATAGCTGGTACAGTGCTGTGGCTTTTATTTAGTATGAGAATAATGGTGATAACACACTGATATTTTGGTTGTTGCTGAATAGTGCTTACCCTAAGTCATGGACTTCTCAGTTTCCTGTGAATGCCAGTGAAAAGGCTGGAGTGGCACAAGAACTTGTGAGGGGTCACAGCCAGCACAGCAAAGGAGTATTCCATACCAAGTGGCATCATGCTCAAGTTGGGGGAAAGCTGGCCAGGGCAGCTGCTCAGGGGCTGGCTGGGCATTGGTCAGAAAGTAGTGAGCAATTGCATAATGTCTAATATTCTAATTACCATTATTATTATTGTCACTGTAATTCTAATTATTATTTTCTTCCTTTTCTGTTTTATTACACTGTTTTTATCTCAATCTATGGGTTTTCTCCCTTTTACTCTTCTGATTCTCTCCCTCATCCCCCCATGAGGGAGTGGCTGTGTGGTGTTTAATTGCCAGCTGGGATTAACCAGAACAGTTATTTCCTGGTGTGTTACGTATTCTTTTATCTTTTTTTTTTTAGTTTGTAATTCAGGGAGTTGGACCTGCCAGTACTTTTGTTCTTTTATATTGAGTATCAAGCAGTTATCAAGTAATAAATAGTAAGAAGAGAGTGTGGAGCCAGCACATCTGTGTATCTGTATTCTTGACATAACTGGAATATTTTAGCTGGCAGAGGCTGTTACTGTAATCAAGCTCCACAAGTGCACCTTGGTCTGGTTCTTTTTAACTCATACATTTCCTCTTTAAAATTGTCTGGTTCCAGGCGGTTTTTAGAATGTTACCAGTAGCTGCCTGGAAATGTCTGTTATCATTCTCCTAAAATAACTATTCCCAGTCAACTGAAAGCTGAGCTACTGTTTTTCTGCTGGTTGTCATACCAGGTTTTCTGGCATTTTTCAGTGGGAAGTGTAGACAAAGGATTACGGAAGGTTGCTAGAAATACTGCTTCTAACTAACATGGCTAACTCCGTGTTTTCATGAGAGCCTGTGCTGGTGCAGAGAAATTATAGTTTGGGGACTGGACTGGAGAGAAAGATGAGATGGTGACAGTCGAGATCCAGGCTGGTCGGACTTTGTGACTGACCAGTTGAAACACGTGGTAGTCCTAAAGGGCTTTTTTGCACTACTGAGTGTCTGAAATGAGGAAGCTGTTTCCCAGAACTCTTGTGCAGTCCTGATAACAGATAAGACCTTTGTGGCACAGAGGAGGTGCCACTTACTGGAGAAGCTTTGAAATACCCATGTCCTTGGAACGCATGTGTTGCACAAAGAGTTCAAACAGGTTTGAGTTACAAGAGATTAACTCTCATTATGACCCTGTACCTGTACTTTCTTTCCCATCCTTTACTACAGTCCATCTTACCCATGTACCCTGTGTCTACTCAGGTCTCACCCTTTCTCTATCTTTAGGTGATATCTGTATAGTGACTGGAAGCACAGGAAAATCCCACACCTTACCAGACAGATGCGCTCATAAATTCCTCTACTGTAGGTGCTACTCTATTGAAGGAAATGTGTTTGTCAGCACATACATATCTATATGTATACACAGCAGCTCGGGAGGAGGCTTAGGGAGGTTGGCAGTAAAACTCTTCCTGGTAGCTCTGTGCTGGACCCGAGCTGAGCCAGCACAGCTGACATTGCTACATCCCAGGTAGCCCTGGGGGAGCCCCAGGTGGGTGAGATGACAAAGTGACACCTCTTTGTTTCCATCCAGCTGATCCTACGAGGAGTTTTACAAGTCATCTGTGAAAAAAGCACCAGTGAGGGACAACCTTGTAATAGGAAGTGACCCTGTATGAAAAGCCTGGTCAGTGAGCCAGGCTGGTTGCATAAAGTAGATGCTTTGGTCCATGGTGGTCCTGTCATCGATGGGTATGTCTGGGTGATGACAGAGAGGAGTGTAGTGGGAGCACCTGGCCTTCTCCACAGATATGGACAAGAGGGTGGGCAGCTTGATCTATGTGAGAAGAATGGCATCTCTAATGTTTATAATCTCCAAATGGAGCAGATGCCAAAAGGGCACCGATAGAAATTGTGGTTTGCTATTAGGAGCAAAGGCTTGAGCCTTTGTTTCCACTGGAACGGTTTGTTGTGGGAATTATTTGTAAGCAGTAGTGCTTCTGTCCTGGCATGCCTGAATGCCTCTGTGCTGGTTCTGCTGTGCTAGGAGGAAAGGAGAGAGGCTGGCTGCCATCCCGGGCTGGTTCATGAGCTGAGGGAGAGGCATGTGGGACAGCACCAGGGAGCCTCTTTGGCCTGAGGAAAAGTGGGATGTGTTGGCTCTTTTTTCTTTTTCCATGCCCCCCCCCCCTGTGATTTGAGCTGGCTCTTTCCTGCAGCGTGTGAGAGGTAACAGAGGTCTCTTTATGGTGTGGGGTTTCCTGGATGAAAGGTGTCTGCTGCTTGTGAAGTTCTGTCCTTACTTCTTGGAGTGACTGTTTGACAGCAAGGAGGGATGTGGCAGCAGCAGTGAGTGGTTTAATGTGCTTTCTTCATTTAGCTTGAAATTCTGAGAAACGGAAAGGGAGTGTGTTTGAGGATTGGATTTATTTTGCTTGTTGTTTGTTTTTCTTTTTAAACAGCACCATTTCTCAGTGCAGTAGGTGGGTTTTAAATAGGAAGAGGTAATAGGATTATAAAAGTGTTGCGTAAAAGAGGTGTTAAAAGCTATTGGCTTAATGCCCTACTAAGAAACCAATCTACTGAAAAGAAGGATATGCCTGTGAAAGGAGCAGGTATGGACTTTTGTAAAACTTGAAGACTTGAGCTGTCCTGCATGGAAAAGTTGATACTGTACAGTGATCTTTTTACCTTGTCAGTTCTGAAGAATTTAATTCCTTCTCGGTGGATGTAATGAAGAAGATTGCTATACTTCTTCGTGATATTCCCAGACCTTACCCATTGCTGCTTTTGATTTTGGCCTAGATAAAAGAATAAATAATTGTCTACATAGTACAGAGCAGTCCCAAGGAACTCTTTCATGCTTCATTTCCTGCTTGAATTTATTACGGTTTTTAGAGTTAGGTTGAAGTGAGTGCTTGTTGCTGCCAAACCTGTTCTGCTGCCTGTGGAATTTGTGCACGAGCTTGAGGAGCTTGCAGGGGCTTCTGGAAAACCCTGCATGATGGAAAACCTATCCTTACTCAACAGTGTGAAACAGGTAGAGTAAGAAAGTTGGTTTGTGTAAATAAACAATTAATTTTCCTTTCATCAGATGAAAATAACTTTCTGAAACTGTCCTGCAGATGTTCCTTACAGGGTAAATTGTTCTAAATACAAACACAAAAAATATAGGCAGTGTGTTCTCACTGATTATTTGTATTGTTAAACATAACTTTTTCCAGTAAATAATCATTTGAATCTAGGATTTAGCATAGTTATCATAGTGACAATTACTATCTAAAAACCTATCAGAGAAAAATCAATGTTCGGAAAATAATGAGTTTTTATCAACTCCAGTGACTCATCAAATTTTGTTTATAAGGTTGCTTTCCTTCACTAATATCTGGATCAGGGCTACCCGTTATCAGTCTTCCTGCTGATACGGACTTTGTTAGGAATTCTGCTTCAATGAAAATGAACAGCCTTTAGTCCAGTATTCCTGAGCATTTCTGAGTTTGGCAGTGCTACTGGCTTCAGTTGGGAGTCAAATGCAGAGGTTGACCCTGTAGCCCTTACATGGGGAACCAGCCTGTACGTGTGTTGCTTGCTTTTTCTGTGCTTACACAGCACGTCAGACTCCAATGCATGTGTAGTTCTTTTGGGAAAACCCTGGATGCAAATGGACAGGGTTTGGCACGTGTTTAAAAAAACCAGAGCAGGCTATAGAACTTGAGTTGTTGAACAAGATGCAGAGCACAGGAACAGTTGTTGGTACAGATGTGATGTTGGGGAAGGCAGATTGTTCATTATTTTTGTTCCTCGAGATGATCAGGGGTATATTCGGAATTGCGTTACAGTGTCTGTCTAAATACCAGTATATCTACGTGTAGATGGAGACCTTTCACCTTTTTCATTGATTTTAGAGTTCTGACTGATGTCATATTTGGATAATCGTGGGTTTGTTCTGTTTAATTTTTTTTTATCATTCATTTTGAAATGGATACTCTGGTGTTTTTGACCTTGTGGCCTGAAGTGCTGTGTCCTTCTAGCCAGCTGTAACTTCTAAACTAGATTTGGTTATGCTTCACTGATAATTTTTTTCACAGGAATGGTTGCACTTTGTCTCCTATGAAAATTTCTTGGTCTCTTTGGTGAAAATCAGATCTTACTAGAGTCAGGTTTCAGAGTTATGAGTTCTGTTGCACCACAGTTGTTCTCCCACCCATGTTTGAGGATTAGTCACTCTGAGTTACAAAGTGTAGAAGAAAGAAGAACCACATTTCTAGCTTCTGAGATCCTGTTTATAGCAAGATTTGTTTAGTATTGAATTTTTGATTGAATTATTGTTTGCACATATTATGATGTATGACTGGGTGTTTTCACCACCACCCCCAACCAGTATGTCAACTATAATATAGGGATACCAAAGATGAAAAGAAGTGCTTCCTTAAGTACATAGAGAAGAACAGGAAGACAGGGAAATGTGGGCTCATTGCTCAGTGGGGTGGGGAACTTGGTTGTTCAGGACATGGAAAGGACTCAGCTACTGAATGTCTTCTCTGCCTCCGTTGTTGCTATCAAGACCATTAAGGTTGGAGCAGATTTTGCATGACTTCTAGTCAGCATTTTATTAAGACTATTACCTTAATAATGATTTTATGTATGTATTATAACTCTGACTTTCATACTATTCTCCAAGTATGGCTTTTTAGCAGCAGCTCCTGAGCCTTACTTTTTGTTTTTTCTTTTAACAAGGTCCAAACTCTGGTATTCTTGACTCTAGACTAGCTGCCTGACTTAGCAACCCAGGTGTTTTAAGCTTGCTGTTGAAAGATGGCTTTTTCAAATGAAGAGTTCTTAGCGTGGAATGGTAACGCAACACCCTCCAGAGGGACAGTGATCAAGGTTTCCTTGTGTTTCTCCGACAGGCAGGCTCTTACTGAGGCTTAACCTCTTGCTTCTCCTTTTATTCTCAGTTATTGTCCTCCTTAGTTCCCAAGTTCTCAGTGTTTGGTGGGAGTCATAAAAGTGACAGCTCTTCACAGTTTGTCATCTTCATTCATAAGGGTACAGTTCTTCATTTCACAGTTCTTCCTCCTCTGTTGGTAGAATCAGGTGTGCCTTTCTGTGCACATGCCATTCTCATGTTTCAGGGAAAAAAAAGCCAAGCAAACAACCTTTTAACCTGTGAAGTAATAATGTAAGGTAAATTGGTGAGTAAACTGATTCATGGATGTTTTTCTGTTTTAAATACCAAAATATCTCCATGCTTCCACATTTTGAAATACTTGTTGTGTTCTCCATAGATGACACCAAAATATCAAACTGCAGATTCTGAATTATTGCCCTTCTGCATGGTTGTTGTGATGAGCTGAAGGTGGCTAATGTTTGGGATCGTGCATGCATATTTATGCTGCTCTGTTGAAGTGCTCAGGTGTATTTTAGGCAAGAGCACCATTCTGTCACTGCCACAGAACTCAGTGGAGATGTGATCTTAGTTATTATGGGAAATTATTCACACTGACAGTAGTGTAGTTTGAATATTTGTCAGAGACAAGTAACGTGAACTTTAAGTAGCAACTACTTATTATAGAACCTTGCAATACTGACAAAAGAAATGCATGTGTGTGAGATTCGGAATAGGAGTGAAGGAGAGTAGAAATAAGGTTGGTGCAGTAAGTTCATAGTTTCTGTCCATAATTTTAACACCTTAGTACCTTAGCAATTTTATACCTGTATACTCTTCCTGATATTTTAACAACAAGAACAAAATATTTCAGAAGCTTGTTCTTCTGACTGATACGCTGATTGGCCCCTGCTGTTTCTTTATGTCTTTTTCTGTGGATAGTTAATTTTTAATTTTACTTGTGGAAAAAAAGAATTTCTTATGTGGGACAGCCCATCTGCACTAGTCTGTCTATCAGTGGTATACAACTGTCTGAAGTTCTTTTAAAGATTGTAGTCCACTTCTGGTAAAGTGGGAAGCTGTGAATATAATAAATTGATCTTTAGCAAACATCTCTTGATAGTCATTCCCTGCATGTTAAGTTCAGTATCTTTTATGTTGTCCTTTTCAGTTCAGGTGATTCTGGAACACACTTAGATGGGGTGATGGAGAAGGAAATTCCCTCCTTCTGCATGCACTTCGTGCAGTGGTGTCTTTGGTTTATGTTGGAGAAGATGGCACCCCTTGGGGGATGTGTTTCAGCTGATGAATGCTTCAAAGTAGCTGAGATGCTATATGAAAGGCAGCAATTTAGATTATTCTATAGTAACTTGCAGGTAGAGTTTAGATAAGCAAATTATAAGGTCTTTGATTTAATAATATGGGCCAGTATTACCCATGGGGTCCACACTGCTCTCGGATGGTTCATAGAGCTGATCACTGATTTCCTGTATGCAGCTATTGTTGGGTATAAACTGAGAGGGAGGGTGGACTTTGTCTCTTTTATTTGAATCCCTTTGCTTCCTTAGAGCAACGCTGGGTGTTGCATGTGAATGGCGAGGGCAGGTTAGCTACCCCATGGAATGCCTGCTGGGAGGGGCAGCAGCTGGTCATTCCCAGAGAACCCTGGGAAGCTTGGGCAGTACATCCAGGAGTTCATCTTGTCAGTCCTAGGTCAGGCTCCCACATACCTCCCCATGGATCAGGAAAGTTCTCCAGTAGATACCTGGCCTAAGGTAGTGGAAATTTGGAGTTACTGTATTCCTTCTGCCTGTGGTATCTCTCCAGGGTCCCATGCGTATTGTGGAAGCTGATATAAAATAACCTTTTCCATGTTTTTGTGCTGCTTCTCTTTGATCTAGCCTGTTTCATGTGCATTGTCTTTAGCCACTGCCTTTGCTTCACTTATCCTCAGTCCTTGTTCTTCTCACAGGTAGCAGTTTTCTTGTGTGTTTTCTATATCAAAGCTCTCTTTTATTAAAATGTCATTCTTTCTCTGCTATGAGATGATAATAACAGCCAAAAGTATTAGAGTGGTAACTATAATATGATGGCAGTGAAAGGCTGTATGAAAATGGAGCTCTTCAAAGAGGGCAGGAAATGGAACAAAGGATTTGCTCCTCACAGATCTAACACTTTTGAAAAACTGAATCTTTCCTTTAAAAAGCAGGAAGATTTTCCTCCTTCAGCTGCATGTGAGAGAGAAATACTGGACAGAGACCTGTAAGGTGGTGCTGACAGGCAGCAGATACAGAGGAGTGACTTCTGGTGCCAGTCAGGTGTTGTGGGTTTCACACTGCGTTGTTGTGGAGAGCAACATAGCATCACTAATACTCTCTTTCAGAAGAAAACAGTTTGTTTCTGCAGAGATTCACGTGGTTTTCATTTTGGTGGGGCTTTACTCATAGCCAGCAGAATCTCTTGCTTTGCAGCTGTTGTTAATTTTGGTAGGAATAGAAGTAGTAAAGCCTGTGTATTGCCAGGCACTGTACACAGACGTAACGTGGAGTAGTGGTTGCACTTTCTGATCTGGAGAAAAAAAAAAAAGATTGAGAGAGGAGAACAAAACAGGAAAGTGATTTTGCATAAAATCATGCAGCTGGTTTGTGGCTGAGCTAAGACCAAAGCTCAGTGTCTTAGTTTCTGTCCAGTTGTTCATACTTGCTGTTCCTTTTGCGTATTGTCATAAACTGTTTTCATGAAGTCTGTGAAGGTGTAGCAGTGGAGGTGATAGAAACTAACTCTCTCTTCCTTTTTCCTTTTTTTGTGGTCCAGGTAAAAGTCATATTTTGTGACATTTGAAGAGCAAACAATACTGTGGCTCCATGAATTGCAAAACTGCAGGAAGTGTGGCAGCCCTCCCTACCTGCAGCTTTACTTCCTTACTGTGACATTCTTTTTGGGAAATTCGGTTTCATCCCCACTGGATATGCAGTGACCTGCCTTGGCATCAGAGCAGAGGAAGCAGTTTGTGGATCAGGGAAAGCCATGGCCTTGAACTTGAATGTTTTTCACTTCTTCTATAAGTTCAAAGTGTTGGTGCTTGTCACGTTGTTTTTGATGGTGCTATGGACCACATTCAGTTACTTTGTGGACTCCAGACAGGAAATTCCAAAAGCTAAGAGCATGGTGGAGTTTTTCAGGAAGGTAACTAGCCTGGAGGACAGTCAAAAGGAAGAGAAGATCGAATCCATTGCGAACATTCCCGTGGAGAAGTCACTTCAGGGTCCCTGCCCAGCTGTGTCTCCGTACCTGCGTAAGTGATGGTGTTTTCCTCTCCTTTCTGATAAGTTAATCTGCTGCTGACTTGGTTTCCTTCCTAGCCATTTTGCAGTTGGATACCTCTCCTGTGAAACCAGTACAAGTTGCAGGAAGCCCTTCTGGGTGAGGAGGTGTCTTGTGGCACAGAGTGCCTGTGCTGGCTCTGGCTGGGAGAGCAGCTGATGCTGTGCTCTGCATTTATGGCTGAAACAGCTTTGGTAAAGCACTGGTAACTTGGCTTCTCTGAACACTCTTTGCACTCTGTTGAGGCCTTTGTCTGTGTCTGTCTTGGCCCCCTAAAATCGGGTGGGGTGGGCAGGATGTTGGGAATGGACACAGCCCGGACTGCTGACCCCGACTGACTGTAGGGGTGTTCCATACTCTGAGACTGTGCCGTTAATCGTGCTCAGCAGTAAAAGCTCAGGGAAAGGAAGAAGGAGGGATGTTCCTGGTGGCAGTGTTTGTCTTCCCAACTGCTGCCATGTATGCTGAAGCCCAACTTCCCTGGCCGCGGCTGGACACCTGCTTGGCAATGGGGATTAATGAAGGAATTTCTCTTTTTGCCTTGTTTACGTATGCATCTTTTGTGCTTCTTTAATTAAACTATTTTTATCTCAAGCACAAGTGTTTTCACCTTTCCTCAGTTTTTTCCCTTGTCATTATTAGAGACACTGATAATGTCTCTATCTTGACAATTGAAGGACTTCACAGCTGCATTGGAGGTAGCATGACCTAAGAAGGTTCAGATGGGAAACTGTTTCCTTGGTTTGGGCATTATTATTATTCTATGTTTTTTCTTGTCTTGGTACTGCAGCACCAGGCTTCTGCTTTGCAGTATCATATCATTGTCTTCTTTCTCTTCCTTATTGTGAACCTGATTAGGGATTTGTTTGGGAAGCAGGATTCTTCCTTCTTCCCTAATGTAGTCCAAAAAGCTTCTGTCCACCTGCACACCCCCACCCTGACCCCAAGATACATTTGCTTAAGTAAATGTCTTATGGCTGTAGCCATCACAGTTGCCTGTATTGTACTTTTTCATGGGCTTGCTGGGTCCAGAGGAGCTGGAATGATAGCTCAGTGCAAGAGAAGTGATGAAAATTTAATTTTGTTACAGAAAACCTTGGTACGTTTTATCTTAAAAATTTATAGCGTGGAGCCTGTCATGCTTTTTTGTGCTTTAGGTGGAGGTGGTTTCTTACAGTCACAGTCCTGTGTCTCTACTTTCTTCTCCTCTGCTTTGCTCTGGCAGCCATTTCTGGCCAATCCTTCTGCAGTAGCATGGAACTTCTCTTGATTTTTTTTTTTTTTTTAATATATTAATGTTATTGTCACTGCTGTATAATCAGTTTAAGCAACTAAATGCTTGACACCCTCTCCTTCCACTGTCTGCATAATGTCCTTGTATAACTTTTTTTCTCTTGGAAAGGCAGGGAGACCAATTGGGTCTTGAACCTGAGTTTCTTACACTGGTTACAGAGTGCCTCTTTAAGTGACTGGACCAGCCACAACCAGAAACGACTCAGGAAGGCTTCCTTGTGCTTCTCTTACAGGAGGTGCCAGCAAGCTCACCTTCAAACCATCAGTTACACTGGAGGAAGTGCAGAAGGAGAACCCTCAGGTAGCCAAGGGCCGGTACCACCCTACGGAGTGCTCAGCCCTGCAGCACGTGGCCATCCTTATCCCACACCGCAATCGGGAGAAGCACCTGCTGTACCTCCTGCAGCACCTCCACCCCTTCCTGCAGAGGCAGCAGCTGGACTACGGCATCTACGTTATCCACCAGGTGAGGCAGCCGTGCAGATGTGGTTGGGTGAGGGTGATGTCGGTGTCCTGCAGCCCAGGGAGAGGCTTCCTATGGCCTCTGCTGTCTGATCTCAGTCCTCCAAGGCCTGTGTCCAACAATTCTGCTTGCTGAGGGAAGCCACAGTGCCTGCAGCCACTGCTCTTGGCACTGCAGGATCTCCGCTCCTGGGGAATGTTGACAATGTCTTTAACTGGTGTTCATTTCTCAGTCTAAGTAACTTGGTGTTTCTGAGGTAGCGTTCGAGGTAAGCATCTTTTGCAGTGCTGGTGCAACTCACTTCTCTTGCAGTACACACACGTGTAACTAGGCTGGCCTGTTTTGTCTGCACATTTGGAGTTGTTTGGATTGGAGGCCCCAGTTTGTATCTATCCCTTATCTCCTGTCTGGCTCTTGTCCTTAGTAAGTCATGTGTATCATGTGGTTGTACTTTTGCTTTCTCAAACTAAGCACGGCAGCTGCTGCTTATGGCTGTTTTATTTGCCCAGCAAGGGCGGTTGGAAGTAGTCGTCATGGAAGAACACTTGGTTCCTGAAAGATTTATTAATTTCTTTATTTCCATTCTTTCTAGCAATGCTGGGTCTGTGGCTAAAACTTAAGCAGACTTGTGCCACATTGTCTTTCATCAAGGTGCTTAGGTTCTACTTGCATGAGCTAAAAGCATTATATATTTATCTTTTGTAATATGTTGTCTTTTTCTTGATCATTTATTATGTTTGCTTTCTTTTGCTGTCATTTACTTATGTGTTCTGCTTTGACTCTAAGCAGGCATTTCAGGCAGTAGGAGAAGAAGGTGGTAAATTAATACAGTTTCTCTTTCCTTCTGTTTAAAGAGGCTAGAGTGAATTAATCAGCATGAGGCACTGCTTTCTAGGTAAAAGCTTACACTCTTACACTTTTGCTCAATGTCACAGAACAGCAACAAAAGTCATGGCAGGATATTTTTACTTGGAATGAGCTGTTCTTTCATTGTTTAGAGTCATCGTGTGGCCTGTAGAGTGGAAAAACTGAGGGCTTTTTCTCTGCATTAATATGTACTATAATCATACATCTACTGGCTCATTCTAACTAGGAAGCAGTGGTTAGCAATAAAGTATGGGAGAATGGGCATATCTTCTTTATTGAAATATGTGGAGAACTGCTGTTGTCATGTTAACAAAAAGTAATGGAGAAGTAGTAAAGTTTTCTCTGATATACGAGCAGCAGTGTCAAGTGTGGACTTGTTCTATCAGAGATTTTGCTTGAAAGACTGGAAGCTTTCACATGGCTATTCCATGTAGATAGGCATACCCAAAGACTGGAAAGTGGGTCTGACAAAACTCTACTGGGGCAAACCCATTTTCACTCTCAATTTGTGATGTCATTAGTTGTTTTAAGTATCTTTTGAGGAAAGGAAAACAGGATTTAACTGTTAAAATACACACTCTACTTTGGAGGTAGATTAAATGGGCCTTTTGTGGTTTTTTCTGCAAGCCACTGAAGGGCTTACTCCAGATTTCTTCTTCGTAGACTATTTTTAACATCTCTAAAATCATGCTTCTCTACATAAGTGTGTGCATACATGAATGCTGTGCTGAAAACAGTGCGAGTTGGTCATCCCTAAAGGGTGAATAATTTCTTTCCCAACCTAAATTTTCTTGTGGTCAGTGTTCTTCTTCCATAGAAACAAAGGGGAACAATTCTGTCCTGGATGAAAGATGAGAGTAAGTTTTGCTCTTTGTTCAGTATGTGGTCTGACATGGAAAACTGCCCTTCCTGGGAAGCAGTGTCAGCTGGCACTTGGCTGCTGTGGTGGCTTGCACTCATGAGGAGAGCAGAACTTCAGCAGGTGGTAGATGCTGCTCCCAAACTAGGCTGGCTTTGATGCTCAATACAAGTGGTGTTCTCCAAATGTACCTTACCAGCCGTCTGATTTGTTCTGTTCTCTCAATAACCTATGTTTTCATCATCAGGAGGAGGCTATCTGGTGGATGTTTCTATATATGGGGCATTTTAAGGAAAACGAAAAACAAATGAAGGCCCAAAACACACACAAAAAAAACTCCACTCAGAAATTTAATGTCATAGATTTTGGGTGAATTGTGCCTAAATTTTTGCCTGGAAAATTGCTTCTCTGAGAATAGATGTAACTTATTATCCATCTCTTAATTTCTCAGAATGGGCTCTACATTGTATTTTTTGAACTGTATGTATGGAGCAGTTCAAAGTCAGATCCCATAAATCTTTGTGCAGGAGCAGATGGTTGCTAGTGATGGTGAACAAATGCTGCTTCAGAGCAAGGTGTTACTTTTTAGGACAATGAAACATGCTTTGTATACAACAGCTTTTCCCTACAGCTCACCTGCTCTCAGCCTGGGGAGGTCAACAGCTTTCCCAGTTCCCATGGAGCCTCTTTCCGTCCACGCACCTTCTAGCAAATCTGCTAGAATTCCAAGCAATTTCTCTTGAAAGTTTTTTGGTTTGGTTTGGTTTTTTATTCTTTCAAGTACATCAAATTCCTAACTCTGGAAAATGACTGTCCTGTCCACTTCTAGGATCACAGGGATTGGCCCTCTGGTTCCCAGGTGGGAACTTGAGGCAAATCACCACTTTGTCCTTGAGAACAGAAAGCCTTCTGCAGGCTGGCATAGCATGCAGCCAGGTAAAAAATAAAAATAACAAGATAAGCACATGTGTTTCTCCAGAGTGAATGTTGGCATGATAAGCTTACAAAACTGCCAGGTGTGTGTGTATATCCCTATACCTCAGAGGTGAAAAATTTTATTTTTGGAAAGCAAATACAAACTAACTCACAGCAAAAGCAAACGATGGAGACTAGTAAAAGTCAGGTGAAGCTCAGTGCTAGGACGAGGCCCCGTGCAGCAGGACAATCAGGTTCTAGGTTGGAGTTAAAAGTGAAGAGATCTGCTTTTTGCTTCCCATGCTGCCACCTGCATGTGAGCTAAGGAAATACAGGGAACGTTGCTGTCCTCCAAACTGAGCGGACAGACATAAATCGTTTGTGGCAAGGGCTCTGACATCTGGAAACTGATTAGAATGGGATTATGTGGGAGTTTGGTTTGGTTTTGCTTTTCTAAAAAAACTTCCATAAGCCTTACTGACACACGTGTATGGAACACCAGTTTCTAGATTTACTGATACCTCTTTTGTTACGGAGCCTGATGGTGACTCCAGGATGGGGCAGTTGAGCCGCACCGTGGAGCACTCAGCTCACACTTTGGGTGCCCAGATAACCACAGGCTTCCCTGGCCCTGGCTGTGTGTGGCCGTGATGAACAGAGGCTGGAGAAGCCCTTTGCTGCTGGCCACTCCGGTGCTGTGTGCAGTGTTCTGGGGCTCTCTTTGTGCAGGTACTGCTGTCGAGGCACTGGAAAAGCCACACGGATGTGGTTGCAAATCATGCAATTGGAACAAATGCCCGGGAGCAGCTCTGGTTCAAAAGCTCTGGCACCTTCTTCAGAGGTTTGGTTTTTTATTCCATTCTCTTCCACAGGCTGGCAACACCAAATTCAATCGAGCTAAACTGCTGAATGTAGGATACCTAGAGGCCCTAAAAGAAGCAAACTGGGACTGTTTCATTTTCCATGATGTGGATCTGGTGCCAGAAAATGACTTTAACATTTACATGTGTGACACACAACCAAAGCACCTTGTAGTTGGCAGGAACAATACCGGATACAGGTAGGAAACTGGGAATATGGAAAGAATACCAACTGGGAAATGTCATGTAACTGATAATGTTACTCTTCTGATGGAGCTGTATGCTGGTATCTACCCTTCCTACTGCCAGCAGGTTTCTGGAGTGCCTTCTGACTACAGGACTGGACAGACAGCTCTGAAGTCAGCCCTGTGGTCACCTGTACAAATGATCCTGGGGATTTTTCTGGTTTCTGGGGCTGAGTTAAGGGGTGTTCCGAGAGGAAAGCAATGTGCCAGGGGCTGCGCAGAGACCTTCTGTCAAAGCTAGAAACACATTTACAGTTTCCTGGTCCTGTGATTTGACGGTGTGATCTTACTATAACAGAACTTGCCACTTACTTCTGCTGTTGAAGGGGTAATGTCTGATACTGGGAGCTCAAGTGTGAGAATTTGCCAAGGGGTGGGGCAGTCCTTTAATTATTTGGCTGAACAGCGTATAACACAGGATCATGCTGATTTTTAAATGGGCCTCCTATGTCCTTGTGTGATATAAATAGTTTAAAGTGAAAAGTCAGCTTCAGTCCACCTCAGAGAGAAAAGGGTCCTGAGCTTGGTGATTTTAATAACTAAAAGTGTTTTCATTGGACTTGTTTCGTTCAGTATTCACTTCACGTCACTCTAAATATTGATTAGAAGTGGGCTTTTCAAAAGCTGGTCTCAAAGTACTTTGAAGTAAAGCTCTGCTTTGCTTTTGGGTTTTCTTTGTTGAAATAGGAGAAAGAGGTGGGATGTGCCAATGCATATACAGAATAATATTCACTTTCCAGTCATTTAGTGAAAACTGGAATAATCACATATGTGCTAGGCTTGTGACAGGCTTTTGGAGCACTTGCAGAATATTCCACTGGAATACTGCTGGTTTGAATTTGAGTAATACTTTTTCTGTGTCACTGCCTGTGCTTACACATCCGTGAGCTGGGGATAATGATGCTCTGCTTCCAAGGGAGTTCCTGGCTATGTTTGAAGGAATTCAGATTCTGAGCTCAAGAATGATACCTGAACTGAGCTGATACCACAGGTTGAAATCCCAGTTGGGTGACCTCAGTGTTTTGCTGCAGCTGAGGTGAGCATACCAAGACATGTTGCTCAGATGAGGTAGAGAAAACTGAAATGATATATGTTCTGTATTAACACAAAATACATAATAATACATTAAAAACTACAGCTGAGATTTAGATTTTCTTAGATAGAAGGTTTATATATTAAAGCTTTGAAGATAAGGCTGGAAAAACTCTTTTATCTTAGCTAAGGTATTTCATAGAGACCAGCACAAGACCTTTTTCTACTGACCATTCCTACTGTATGTATTCTTCAGTCCAATTTTAAAAATTCCAAAGGAGCTGATATTCTCTTGTCCTCAGGGGAGGGGCGGTTAACATTGTTACAGAGGTGCATTTTTGCAGATGATGTCAGCTAGGAGCAAGATATGGCTGGGCCCTGCCCGTTCTGTGCTGCCTGAGGAGGGCTGAGTGGGCAGCACTGTCCTGGTTACAGAATCACAGATGACTGGGATTGGAAGGGACCTCTGGGGATCATCCGGTCCAACTCCTGTGCCAAAGCAGGGTCACCTAGAGCAGGCTACACAGGAACTCGTCCAGGTGGGGTTTGAATGTCTCCAGAGAAGGAGAGTCCATGAACCTCCCTGGGCAGCCTGTTCCAGTGCTCTGCCACCCTCAGTGTAAAGAAGTTCTTCGTCATGTTGAGGTGGAACTTCCTGTGTTTAAGTGCTTTAGTTTATGGCCATTGCTCTTCATCCTGTCAGTGGAGACTGCTGAAGAGCCTGGCACCAACCCCTTGGTACCCCACCTTTGAGATACTTACGTACATTGATGAGGTCCCCTCTCAGTCTTTTCTTCTCTAGGCTAAACAGGCCCAGCTCCTGCAGCCTCTTCTCATAAGTGATGCTTCAGACCCTTCATCATCCTTGTAGCCTCTGCTGGACCCTCTCCAGCAGCTCCTTGTCTTTCTTGAACTGTGGAGACCAGAACTGAACACAGTACTTCAGATGTGGCCCCTCTAGGGCTGATAGAGGGAGAGGATCCCGTCCCTCGACCTGCTGGCCACACTCTTCCTGATGCACCCCAGCTCTGGCTCCTTTGGTGTCTGCCTCTCCAGTGGTGTAGGGGAGTTATGGGCTGAATAAGCAAGCTGTGGGGTGCATATCTGGATGTGTAGGTGGGCAGTCAGTTCCCAAACCCTGCCAGGCTGCTGGAACGGGATGTGGTGCTGTTGGTGACTGTCAGTGCAGCCTGAAAGCACAGCTGGGGAGGACTCTGCCCTGCTGTTGCTGTTCATGAGACCTCCTGCTGTCCATGTGACCTGTTCATTGCATTCTTTTGGAGCAACTACAGCAGAAGTCTCAAGGTATTAAAGTGAAATTCAAACTTGATGAAACCTCCTCTACCTTATGGCTTTTCTCCTCCAGGAGAGAAGATAGAGGGGAGAGAACAAATCTCTTCACAAGTCATGCCTGACCAGCCTGATAGCTTTCTCTGATTTGACTAGCTTGGTGGATGAGGGTGGAGTAGTGGATAATGTTTATCTTAGAAGGTTTTCAACACTGTCTCCCATAAAGGCCCCATTGACAAAGTGATGAAATCTGGACTAGTAAGTAGACAGTGAGATGGGCTAAAACTGTCAGAACTGTTGGCTCAAAGGGTTCTGATCAGCGGAGCAAAATCCAGCTGGAGGTCTGTCACTAGCGGTTTACTCCAGAGTTTGATACTGGGGCTGGTATTAGTTAGTGTCTTCATCAGTGACCTGGAAGGTGGGGCAGATTGCACCCTCAGCAAGCTGTCAGGGCACAGAAATCTCGGAGGGGTGGTCTCTGTGCCAGGGCCTCTGCCAGGCTGGAGAATGTGGCCAGCAGGAATCTAAAGAAGTTGAACAAAGGGAAATGCAGAGTCCTGCACCTGGAGAGAATTGACTGCGTGCACCAGTAGCTGTTGGAGGCCAACTGTCTGGAAAGCTGCTTTACAGAAACGGCTCTGGGCCACTGATGTGCCTTTGTGGCAAAGGCCAGTAGCATCTTGGACTGCATTAGGGGGGAATTTGTCAGCGGGTTGAGGGAGGTGATTGTTTCCTTCTACTTAGCACCGTGGAGATGATCCCTGGAGTGCTGTGTCCAGTTCTGGGTTGCCCAGCACAGCAAAAACATGGACACACTGGAGGAAGTCCAGAGGAGAGCCATGAAGATGATTAAGGGATTGCAGCAACTGGCATGTGAAGGGAGTGCTGGGACTGTTCAGCCTGGAGGAGACAAGGCAGAGGGGGATCTTGGAAATGTGTGTATACATACCTGATGGAAGGGAGTGGAGTCAATGGAGCCACACCCTTCTCAGTGCAAGGCAAGAACTAATGGGCACAAACTGAAATACAGAAAATTCCATTTAAACATATGAAAAAGCTTTTTTTTACTGTGAGGGTGGTCAAATACTGGAACAGCCTGCTCAGAGAGGTTGTGGAATCTCCATCCTTGGAGATGGCTCAGAACTGAACATGTTCCTCTGCAAGTTGCTCTAGTGACCCTGCTCTGAGTAGAAGGGTTGGACTGCTTAATCTCCAGAGGCCCCTTTGACCTTCACAATTCCTCTGTGATGCTATGATAGGAGCAAAAATCAGCCAGGAAAAATAGTCTGAGGGAGGTTGTGTGTTGAGGGCCTTGGGTTGCTTTTTTTTTTCCTTTTGTGTTTTAAAATTATATTCACAGAAAACCAGAAATAAAAATAAGCCTTGCACCTTTGCTTGTCTGGCATGTAAAATGCCATAACGAGTACTTTCCAGCTCTGGCAATTTGTTCATCTGTTTAGATTCACATACATGTACCAATGAAAATGCAATCTGCAGCCAGATGCACATCACCTCTGAATTGTCAGGGGCAAGGTAGTGGAGGCTGTGTTACCTGAAGGGTCAAGAGAGAGGAGGGTATTGTAAAAAGCAGTTAGCAGAATGGCGTAAGAAGATAATTAAACGTGGTATGTAAACACCTTTTTACAGTAGGTGGAGTTTTCAGGACAAGGAAGGTAAAAGTTAGAAATTAATCTCCTTTAGAGCTGAGCTCCATTACATCGGGTTACTAAGTAACTTGCACTGTACCTTACCTTGGAATTGTTACTGCAGTATCCCATAGCACATGTCCCGTTGCTGTGAGCCGATTTCATTCCAAGTTTTCCAGATTGAGCTCTAGGATAGTCAGTGGCTCACTGACAGTATTGTGAAGCTTCCACTATATTAGTGCATGGCTTTGATCTCTCAGTTGGAGAGTTAACTTCTTCTGGCCTAAAGCAAGTCACCATCTTTTCAAGAAAAGAGGAAGAGAACAGGACCAGCTTCAAGGATTTGTGCACCTTAACTCTGTGAAAGACAAGTCTAGATCTGGAATTTCAGGGTGATGTTTTCATTGTTGATAGAATTTGGCTTTTAATTCTTCATTCTCTCCTCTTGTGTACCTCTAGGTTACGGTACCGGGGATATTTTGGAGGTGTAACTGCTCTAACAAGAGATCAGTTTTCCAAAGTGAATGGATTCTCTAACAACTACTGGGGTTGGGGTGGAGAAGATGATGACCTTCGAATCAGGTAAACAATGAGGAATTCATTAAAAAAAAAATTTAAAAATTGGTGCAACTTCACACCAGTCCTCCAAAAGTAGAATGCTACAGGGGCCTTCAGTTCAAAACAGTATTGAGTAATATTGCAAGGAAGATTTGAAGTGCAAGATGCAGTCCTGTGAGCAGTTTCCTCTCTGCATGGGTTAGGTATGCCCGATGCCTGGTCTTCTTCCTGACAATACTGTTGGTTGAGTGTGGGTTAAGTTTTTGGTTGGTTTGTTTTGGTTTTGTCTCAGACACACAGCATTTGTATTTTCGCTTGGAAATTGGTTATAATTGAAGTCTGGAGTGTGGTTTGCCAGGGACACAAATGTATTGAGTCCCAGTACTTTGCAAGAGTGTGGGAGTGTTTTGGTGGGATTGGGTGTTTTGCATTCATTGACTACTGGATATACTCCAAGTAGGGCTTAGTTTGTATTTGTGTGTTGCTGATTATAGAGAAGATAGCAAATAACTTGAATTTTAGAAAGGCTGCATGTATATATGCATATGCCCTTTGCTCTTGTTAAAACTAGTTTTGCAGCCATGCTTGTCAAAGTAGGAGAAATTTGTTTTTTGGAAAGGTTTAGTGGGACAAAGAAGTCAACAAAACTTTTATATTGATCTTTTGCCCTTTGCCTAGGAAGAAACCTCTAATCCTGCACTGCTGTTAGTGAAGAGAGAAAAACCACAAGCTAACAACAGATAAGAACCCACAACTCCACAAGCTCTGCTGGCAGAGCCTGTCAGTTTCTAATTTGGGTTACACTCTGTCATTTTTAAGTTGTTATCCTTTTCAGTTGCTTATGAATGCAAACATTTTGGGGACATAAAATTTGTATCCCTGGTGATGTAACGTACTTACACAGGGCATCAAGTGTGTTAAAGTTGGGAACTTCCAAATGAAAGTTTTTCTCTGTGTCAGTTCAGCAGATTGGTCAGCTGTATCTCAATCTAAAAGGTGTGCTGGAGACATGGGTTTCTGTCCCTTCTTAACCACAACTTTTTTTTTCTTACCATTATTCCTACCTAGACACACCAACTTCTCCGTGACCTCCTGGGACCTGGCTTTTGCAGTGGCAGGGGGTGCCTTGGTACCATTTTACTCCCCAGCTTCCCGGGGGTGATAGTTCTTCCAGATGTTCCCATGGGCAGCAGAGGAGCAGCTGTGCAGCAGGATTTACTGAGGGTCTCTAGGATGTTTGCGAGGGGTTGGAAACAAAAGTGATGCTTTTGTGTGGCACCTCGTAACTTCGCAGCTCTTGAGGTCTTGGTGGGGAAACCAAGTCGTATGACCCGGTGTGTGCCCTGCAGCTGGACTTGGCTCGTGCCTTTCCTCCTGGGTCTTGGGCTGGGCTGGGGACCCAGTTTGCAGGGGGTAGGTAGGGGCTAGGTTGCTGTCTTGGTGGGCTGTTGTGCAGAGCTCCTTGGAGCCTTCCCCAGGGAAGTCGGCAGATGGCAGCATCCCTTCGGTGCCGTCAGGACTCGGGGCCGGGGGACTCTCGGGTCCTGCTGTTCTGCCTCCAGGCTAAACGTGATGGTCTCTTTCGGGCCTCTTCCTAAGGGGTGTTTCACATCATTTGTAGTTGTTTGATAATTTACTGCTGCAAAGTCATTGGAAATCTGTAAGGGGCTCAGTTTTTTCAGATCTTGGTTTCCTATTTTTCTTGTGGCTGCTGAGTGACTACTAAAGAGGTGGACTATTCCTTAATTCCCTTGCATGAAGTTTCTTTCTTTTTGCTGTCAGAGCAAAGTTCTGCTCTGCAGCTATGTTTCAGGTCAAAAGCTCCAACCAAGTGCTTGATGTCAGACACTTAAATCCATGCATGGGGCTCAGTGTTTCTGGCGTTGTTCTCAAAGAAATTTTCTTCATGTGAACAAATGAAAGTTTTGCAGCTGTCTGCCAGCTATTAAAAAAGAAAAAAAAGCTTTATTTTTTCTTTTAAGTGGAGAACTAGCAAGTATATGGTTTTATTGCAGGGATTGAAATGAACTTGTTGCAAAACATGTGGAGACTTGTTACAGGGCAGTACAGAGTAGTCCAGTCAATACTAATATAAATGTACTCTGTGTGCTTAAAGCTCTACATGATCTCTACTGTAGTAGCTGCCTGCTTCTGTTAAAAGGTGTATCCATGACCCTCCCAGACCTCTTCTCCAGAAATGGAAGAGCCTGGTTTCTCTGGCAAAATGGATTGTGGAAGAGATGCAGATAAGTTTTTACAACTCTTTATACTTGCTTCCATGGCATCTACCAGAGATGAAGTCTCCAGTTGTTGGGGGTTTTTTATTAACAGCTGGTTTATAGGTGTTGTCTTCCTCACAGCACTATTGCTCCTTGCAGGGTTGAGATGCAGAAGATGAAAGTGGTGAGGCCGCCTGCTGACGTAGCCAGGTACACGATGATCTTCCACAACCGCGACCACGGGAACGAGGAGAATCGAGAGAGGTGGGTCAAGAACGGGCTTCCACCTCGCATTGCCTTGGTCTGTGGCTGAGCCAGGGACCTGGGGGCCAGTTCTTTGCTCTAGGCCAAACAGGCATTTTGTGGTACCCAGGGGCTCTAGGGGACATCCCTGTGTTCGCAGCTGTTTTCTCTACGTGAGATCTTCCTACAACTGACTGGGCGGTGTTCCTTAGAAACTTCCAAAGTTACAGCTACATGGATATGATTTAAGCATGTGATTTGAGAGATTGAACCAAACGATTTTTCTCCCCGTATCTGGTTGTCTGTGCTGAAGACAGGAAAAACAGGACTTTACATTCCCAGTGGATAGAGAATGGCAGTAGCTTTACTAGTAGTGGGAAAGAGCTCACAACTCTTCTCCTGTGCATATCAGTGAAGGTTTTTCTCCTCTTTGTCCTCAGGATGAAGCTTCTACGTCAGGTGTCTCGGACATGGAAAACAGACGGACTGAGTTCTTGTTCATATAAACTGCTCTCTGTGGAGCACAACCCGCTGTACATCAACATCACGGTGGATTTCAGTGTGCAGCCCAAGGTCTCATAGGGGCCAGCACCACCCAGGTGATAGGAAATGGCAACAGAGCTTGTTTGTGGCTGCTCTTAGAGCAGATGACTTCCAGCACCTGCTTGGAAGCGTACTTCAGTAGCACAGAAGAAAGTAAAGTGTTCCCTCACAGCATCTCACTGAGTGGTTGAGAGTTTCCTTTTGTGGGGAGTGGAGTTACAGACTGACTCAAGGGACAAGTCCTTGTGTTTTTCTACGCACTTTTTGCTGGGACATTTGCAAAAGTGTCCTTGTTTGGGCTGGTCCAGTGGAAGGACTTTTACTAAGTCCCTGAAAAAAAATCTGGTTTTGCAACTATTTCTAAACTTATTTGTGGTCTCGTTAAAAGCACAAGAATTCTTCACCAACTACAAACTTGATGAGAAAAGCTAATTTTTTCTAGCCTAAGGAAAAACTGCTTATGTGTGAGGGAAGGGCAATACTGGTAATGGGTAAGGAGATGTTGCAAATGTCTCAATAAATGCAGTTCTCTGAACTCCGAAGTGTCTCTCATACTTCACACCACAGTGTTCCCTGCTGAGGGACTCTGCTGTGTCCTGTGGCAGTGATCAAAATCGCCTTCTGCAGCAGGATGTGTGCTATTCTCCAGGGATCTGGAAGGAAAGGCAGGGGCCAGCTGTTTTGGATGGGCAGAAATTCCTCTCCACATTTTTTGATGCTTTGGGCCACACTGTTAGCAGAGCATGTATTTGTACCCATACCAGGCCATTATCATTTGTGAGTCGTGCTTAAGAAACAGGTAAAAGTCTGTGGATAACTGTTCCACTGTGCTACAGGACTTGTAAAATCTGGATGAGAGCACTTGCCTTACTGCATTATATTTAAGTATCCTTACACGTAGACGTGAAGCCAGGCTTGGGAGAGTTTCTTGTAGAACACATTATTCCAGCTGTAGAGAAAACCGAAACTTTAAATGTTCACTGGGATAGATGCAACTCTTCAGTGAGGAAGGAATTTTTGCATCTTCAGGTAACAAGCCAAAACACCCTGTGTCACACTCTCAAAATAATGGGACCTGGCAGGCAGTGCCACAGACTGACTTGGCACAGAAGGAAAGTTTATGGCAAGGGCTTGGGCCGACTGTGTCAAGTCACGCAGTCACGTAAAGTACAGATGCATTCCTGCTGGGGTCACAGCTCCTCTGTTGACATGTTTGAGTTTTAGTTTTTCCTCTAGCATTTAATTTCTCACAAGTATTTTATATTGAAGACAGTTCAGCCTTGAATGATACTTAATGTTTGAGCAACAGCTGAAGTACTAATTAATTTCACTGCTCTGAGCACGAGGTTAGATTAGGTGACAGCCTCAGGTCCCATTCAGCCTGCATCACTTGCAGCTACAATAAAAACATTTAAACACAGCTGGTTCAGGTCAGAAGAAAAAAAAACAGTCAGGGACTTAAACTCTAGTTTGTCTGGTTTCAGGGCAACTTTCTCTTTTATTACACTCATTTAATATTTTATAAAACTCTTAAGCCAAACACATAACTCAGTTTATTTTACTCAAATTCACAGAAGGTATTTATAGAACTGTAACTGGCTTCAACACTTTCTCAAAATATAACACATCAGAGGCCAATCTGACAGAATGGCTTGCATCCCAATTAACACTTAAGTACAAAACAGGACAGCGCTATCCAGCTATGGAACAGAGGTTGGGTCAGCTTATTGTCATGGAGACCTGACCCAATAGTTAGTTTTACAGTGACTTGGACCATTTTTACAATAAGCCACAGACTGTTTAGTAGCTGTCATATCCTGTTCCTGAAGCCTGTTCTTCTGAATCTGAAACCATTGGAAGAAAAGTGAAAGGCAAAAGGCAGACACCATAGGAAAACAGGAGGTATCAGCTGAATGCCCACACAGTGCCCAACCTCTGCTTTTGTTTTCAGTCTCTTAAGAAAATGGGGGAACATATCCAATGTCCACAGAGATCTTGGTATAAAGAGGATGCTTTGTCCTGGAAAGGAGCCTGAACTGCAAAGTATTCATTCCATCAGCTTTCCACGTTTTTCTGGTGTTGTGTCGGGAAGTAGGCCTGAGGAAGGAAGAATACCTGCAGTTAGATAGAAGAATGAAGGTGATGTTTGCAGCTGAAGCTGCAGAAGAAAGTCTTCCAGAGGGCAGAAAAGCCCTGAGACAATTCTTCCTATGATACAGACTAAACAGATTGGAGTAAGTTCACACTTAGTATTCTGAACAAGGAGGACAATTTGGACCGGACCCTAATCAGAGAGGGAGACCCGTGAGGGGCAGCTACAGTCTGCCAAAAGCCAAGAAGCTGTCAGCAGCTTAGAGAGACCTGGGAGTGCAACACAGAAGTTTGCAGCAATGGTGTACAGAGGCTGCTGTAGGTAGGTTTTTAGACAGGGTTGTTATGGAAACCTGGGTTTTGAGATGATAAAGGGAAATCTGCACTGTCGGTATGAGAAGCCTCCACCACACTTGACCCAACACCCTCCTCCAGCTCTTCTATTTAAAACAGTCTTTGATAAAGTCTCTCACAGCACCTTCCTCATGTCTTCAAACTGGAATATTGCTTTCCGCTATTTTAATGGCACATTGTAACTCCACACGGATTGAAGAGCAAGCTTTTATTATTGGGACATTATAACACAGTTCCTCTTCAAACTGAAACCTGTACAAGACATGGTATTTTTTCTTAAAGTTTTACTTCCTGAATAATTTGATGTTTAAGTCTGGTAGCTTCCTATCTAGCATGTGTCCTTCACAATAGGAAAAAGAAGGTAGGGAACTGAGAGAAAGCCTTCAAATGCAAAGACAGGAGCTGAATGATTCAGTTGAAACTGACTGGGGGTTGCTTTTAAATAGCCTCCCTAAAGCAGAAAAAGCAGCAGTGACACGAGGTGTAGTGCCTGTGCTGAGGAAGATGACAGAGTCAACCTGCCCCAAGGCAAGGAGTAGCCCCCACCCCAACAGCTACCTTCTCCAAGGCTCTTGCATCTCTGTCTCTTCACTGTAGTCCATCACTCGGTAGCGTCCGAGGTGAGGTGATGTCCGGACTATTCTCATTCCTGCTAAATGAATCCTTTAAAACAACATACAAAAATGTTTGCTTAGGCATAAAGATGCCATTTCCAGGCTTATAGTCAGAGATGATTTTCAGTGTTAATGCAACAAAAACAAAATGCAGAAGCAGCACAGGGCCACGTGATCTTCTCTAGAGGGTTCCAGGTCGGGCTTGGGCTAGAAAGCTCCCAGCTGCGGTGCACTTTGACAGGGTACAAGGGGATTACAGCAACCAGGGAATGAACTATAACGTACAGAGCATTCAAGAACAATTCCCATGAATCTGACAAATCAATGTTATTCCACTTCTTTCTAAGAGCAGAGCTTTTGCTGCCTAGAGGTTCAACACCTAAATGTAAACAAACAAACAAACAAAAAAAAAGAGGAAAAAAACTCTCCCCAAAACCAAACACCTCAAACTTGCAGTTTCTGAAAGGAAGCCAGTCCTGAGTTTCAAAACCAGATTAAGCCTCTCTGTTCTTTGAGAAGTGCTATTCATTCAGACGGCCTCATTAGACTGGTTCATAAAAGATTAGTGATAAATACAGGCAGCAGACAAACATATGTAAGCTCAGCTGGAGGAGAGTTAGATAAGAAAAGAGTGAATTGAAGGCTCAGAATTCCAGAACAGAGCTTCTAAACCCAGCATTGTGGGTGACTTTCAAGCAACCCACAACCCATTGCCGATAGCATCTATGTTACTTTGCCAATAAAAAGTGCCTTTAATAGTGCTAGGGCTACACAATCTCTGCTATCACAGGACAGCCCTTAGGCAGAGAAAATTCCTGTGAATGTAAGAATGAATGTTTGCTCAGTTGAGGTTATCTAACTGGCATGTTTGCAGCATTTGACTGTGTTCCATCGAGACCTGATACAGCAGGAATGTACAAAGCTCAAAGAGGCTACAGAACTGAAATTATTTGTTAGTCTAGAGTCACCAGATGATTATAACACTTCACTGACAGTGTTATAGTCCTATTATTTCAGATTGAATCTTAGACAAAGTTTCTTGTTTTCTGAACATAAGTTTATGGCACATTCAATCCTAAAGAGCCCAAAAAGCAAGAACACTGAACTAGCTTTGCTGATACAGTTTTTGCATTGCAAAATTAAACTAAAACGGTAGTATGGAACAGTTAATACATTCATTTACTGTAAAGAAGAGCCCAAGACTTTCCTGTAGTTGAAAAACGTTAACACATAAGTGGTACCAATTAGAATAGTGTTTCTTTCCAATAAAAGGTAGATCCTGATGTTTGTTACAACCTGTATTATAGAGTACTGCAGTCTGCCAACAGTAAGTGGCAGCTGGAAGTTTTTTTCACTAACTCTGATTTAATAAGCAGTATCCCAGCAAAAAAAAAAAGTCTCTGCACAGGACTTTTTGAAAGTGGACACTGAAATGTCAAAAAAAAAAGAGGATTCATTAATTTTTTTGCTACATGGTGCTTGAGCACCTCCTAAAATCCAAATCCCAACTGGTCATTCAGGAACAGTCAGCTCATTGATAACTTCTACAAGTTGAGACTTCAGAATGTGAATAAATCATTAACAGGTACTGTCCATGGCCACGTTGTATCTCTGGGCCAAAAAATTGCTAATCATTAGTATAAGTTTTCTCTGAAAACATATGCTCTAATTCCCTTCAAGAAAGGGCTATTTTGGGAGCTGTATAATTCACTTGCCTTACAGGATTCTCTTCAAAGAAGTGCACTCCTATGCATAACTGGCATGACTCTACCCCAGTACCAAAAACTACACGAGGTGCCTAAGGTATACTAAGAACAGCTGAATAGACCCAGCATTGTAGTACTTGATGTAAAGATCTATTTTCCTGGCATTCTTCATAAATGCTGACTCTCTAAACAACCATACAACCTTTTAGTTGGCTTTCTGTGAAAGGCAAAGGAGGGATTCTATGTTAGAAAATTTCGCTTTCAATTCCCAGATGAATACTGCTTTGAAAAAACTCGTGTAATTGTCGCACTGTGCGAGACAAAAATAACCAAGGCTTCCATGGTCAGTTTAGTTTTATAAACTCCCCGTGAGCCTGCCTCAGTGCCAGATCATAAAGGTGCACAGTGGAATTCCAAAGCTGAATAGAGAAGCTGCAGCCATGATTCTGTACTTGAAGAATTCGCATTAGGCAGAGCACCTGGAACTAAACTCATCTATAGCATGCTGCTGCCATGGCAACCAAAGTACAAGAAAAACCATCAGCTCTTGCTGTCACTGACTCACATTAGAACACAGGCTTCTCCATCACGCAGCACTGCAGACAAAAGATAGAATTCCTTGTGTTCCTTAATGCCAAGTATCAGTGATAAGGTAATACTTGGAGCAACCTAAATGTACTTAACTTAAATTCCCAACTGTCTGAGAATTAGTTAAGTACCTTCTTATTTGTCAAGCTCGCAGATTCCTTCCCTCCCTTGGGGTTGTCAACATCAGTGGAGGCACTTGTCAACCACTAGTGGTTATAACCCCTTGCAGTGAAGGCACCAGGATGTGAAGTAACACTCTGCTCTCCAGAAACGAGAACACTTTGTTTCCCCAGCACACAGCGATTGGATTCATAGGTTCTGAGCATCTTCTAACATTAACCATTCCCAGTGCCCACAGCACTCGGGATTATAACGATACTGCAGCCACATTAAGGAACAACGCCTTGGTTCCTTTCTTAGGGTGATGCTATGCTTCACTAGCCAGCTTAGTTCCGTTTTAAGCCTGTCCTGGGCATCAGTACCTTGTAGCAATGTCGTCATTTTCACCACCATCGCCCCAGTATGTGTTTGGAAACCCATTCATCTTCATGTAATGTTCTGGAGTCAGAGCAGATACACCCCCAAAAAAGGACTTGTATGGCAGACTAAAAGAGAAAACAAACAAACAAACAACCCCCCCCCAAATAAAAACCAAACCCCAAAAAGCAAAACATCAATATGGAAGGCTAATGCCTGTCCTTCACTAGTAACAATGTGATCCAAGTCACACATATATTAATTGCATACCTTACTGACACTGTCATTACAATGACAAAACCCAAAACAGTAAGCCCAGTGTAATTCCCATCATGTTCCATTCCCCACACCCTCCCCTGCCACCTTCCCCCAAAGCAGACCAAAGTAAAGCTGGTTTCAAAATTTCTATCATGGGTCAGTTTAAAACACCTGCATCCTATCACATCATCTTCCACGTGATCCAATATTCCCACCCTGTACTTTTAATCCTGAAGGATAGTCAAACAGAAACCTGCTAGTCTGCCAAGCTGAGCTGACAGTGGAACAGGGAACTACAGGCAAGGAATTATTCAGGATGACATGCCTAGGTCAAGAATATTCTTTTCTAGGGAAGTCACTACTGCAAAACTAGCAGAAGATGTCATAAAGGTGTCTTTCAACTGTTCCCATCTGTACTTTCTAAGCAGAAAGTGAACCAATTCGAATATATACACAGAAAGCAAATGGAGGTACTTACGTGTACTGAAACTTATCCATGGCACTGGCCATATGCTTGGGATAGTATTCATCACAGATGTAGAGGTTATAATCATTCTCAGGTACTAGGTCAATATCATGCAGGACAAGGCAGTCCCAGTCTTCATCCTTCATGGCTTCCCGGACACCAATATTAAGCAGCTTTGCTCTGTTAAATGAACCAGTCCCTACCTGGAAAAGAAAAACCTCATTTCTTCACCAAAACAACAAAGATGATAACTCAGTTGAAATTTGTGTTAGTAAAAAGGCCTTATTCAATTGAATGAATCAATACTGGCTGCAAATTCCATGCTCCCAACTTTGAAAATTTCAGCCACCCTCTTCACAACATTCTCAACAATTGTCAGCGTTGCTGTGTCAGGGGCTGTGCACTGTCGGCACCTGAGCAAGGCTGCCTTTCAAGAGATCCATAAGCCAGTCCTGAGGTGTACATCTGCACATCAACACTTTTGCCCTGACTACTGTTTATTAAAGCTTAGAAATGAGAAAAAGTGATCTTGTTCAGACAAAAAGTGCTTCTTCACCCTCCCAATAAACTATCAGTTTTAATTCATGAATCCCAAACTTGCTCCCTCACCGCTGATCTTTTGCAACACCCGTCCATGTCAGGTACAAGAGGCTGTTTGACCTGCACAGGCTGCCCCACAGCAGGGTCAAGCCAGATGTTTGTATTTGATATAGACTAAAAATATCCAACCTCACTTTAGCATTTAGTCTCAAGGTTTTGCTCAGGAGCCACACTGACAAGCTACAGACAAACCACATTCAACTCTGGAACAGAGGAAAATACAAGTTACCACTAATGACAAGTTTATCCTCCCAGGAAAAAAGAAAACCCACAAGAGAACCGATGAATGGCAGAGTGATGATCCTGGCAAGTGGTATGATATTTCAACCATTAGGAGCCATGGAGATGGGACAGTGTATAACTGACCTCCTGCCAGCCCATGCTGACATAACTATGTCCACACTAGAGGAGTCACATTTCTTCTTCAGAACCTAACCCTTAACTGGTGTAGCCGAGTCTCCCACCAGGCACATTTGCCTTAGATTTACCTGCTGAATCAAGTAGATGGTGTAACTGAGCTGCTGGCGCTGCAAGAAAGGATGGATATAGTAGAGAAGATGGCGCAGGTACTTCTCCTGGTTCCTGTAGGCCACAAGGATGGCGGATTTGTAGCGGGCAAAGCAGTGAGGTGGCCTGTAGTGGCCACCAGACTGAACAAAAGGATTTCTTTTCATGATCATCCTTTCACTAGGGAGCATCCTGAAGGTGATGGTTAATGGACCAACTGTAAGGAGAGACAGAAATAAGATCAGTGATGTTTCTCACCTTCATTCATACACGTCAGATTAGCTACACGTCTACTACTTCAGACACCAACCCTACACAGGACAGATAGCAGCACCCATGAAGCTGTGCCTGCGTGACGAATTTCACCACTGCCTGCTGGTCACCTCCCACGGCTCCACACCAGTGGGGCCAGGCTCAGCACCAGGATGACACACTGCCTGCCAGGCATCCCGAGTCCTGGCACAGCCAGCAAGTCTCACTGGGCTGCTGCACAGCTGCTTTTCCCTGGTATTGGCTTCCTGCTACAGCCTTGTGTTGCTTAGATGAGATCCTTGAATAAATGTATTCACTGTAAGAATAGCGCTGAAAATTATTCAAGATGAACAGACGCATCTGCTTTTGCTACCCATTTGGAAAATTTCTCTAAGCTTCTTTCAGAAGAGGTTCGAGGACAAAGATGTTAAAATGGATATTCAGTAGGTCAGCGGCAGGTCAGTGGAGAAATAGTTTAAAGCCTGGATGAATACAAATGCTTTAGGAAATGTTAGCTTTACCTTTAAAAACATTTCAAGTTCAATTTGATGTTATAATCACCTGCCACAAGGGCTGTATTTGCTACATTTTTTCATTTTATACACTGTGATAAGCAGGCAGTACTTCAAAATGTTGGGAGAAGCAGATGACAGAACTGAGAAAGAAGAAAGGTGTTATATTTTCAGGAACAGGCACAGGGCAGCAAAAGAAACTATATATGATTGTTCCTCTATTCAGCACTTTAATTTTAAGTACAAAATATACTGGATATGTTTAATAGTTTTTAGCTAATTAAAAAAAAATTCTACATTTTTATGTGAATTCTTCCACTATTCAGATGGAAAAATATTGACAAGTCATAAGTGAAAAAGAATCAGAATAAAGTGCCAATTACCATTTTAACACGTCTCATTGTTACAATATGAATAAACAAATTCTACAATTATTTAAATTCCTGTCCTCCTGTGTAGTGAGAAAAGCTTCCAGAAGTAGCAGAAGCATTATATTTATATACAAATCAGTGTGTCTTAATGGTTTCCAACAACTGTGAACTTCTAAGAAAATAAAGCACAGATGCAGAACGAGATTAACATCTAATACTTAAATGAATTAGGAAAAAACTTTCATCTAAATCATAATTAGAAGCTGACAATTTCAAATGACAGTTCTATTCAAAAATTCTTTGCAGGCCACGCTACCAAACACAAAATATTTTTTTGCACCAGAAGTCTGTAAGGCAAGTTTGTTGTTGTTTTTTTTAAAATAGCTATAAACAAGATTTTCTTTTCCTTCCAAGCTCATCATTAATGCTATGGCTGTCCTAAAGAAGGTTTTCAGTATCCCGTAAGTCAGACTTCCTCCTAAACCACTGAAATAAATTATTCTCTTAAAAAAACTTCTGATAATGAAGCCTGAGAGAGAGCAAATATTTAGACCTGGTGTTTGGTAGCTCTCATTTGAGCAGGAAAAGGTACAGGTGTGTTTTAAGACTAAATGAGCAATTGACTCCAGAATATGCTTCTTCTAGTCCATCCTACATTCAAGGCTCTGCTACAATTCTAACAAGAAAAAGAAAAAAAATACTGAGCCTGCTCTCACCCACATCCTGTTTAACTGATACTGAAGGAAGCAACATCCCTCCACTGGTTTGGGGGTTTTGGTTGGTTGGTTTTGCGTTGGGTGGGGGTTTTTTGAGCAGCAACCAGGCTGAAGGACTAAGTCTGGCATAAGATTCAAAGCATCCATTCAGAACTGGGGAACATTTTGCTACTATGAGGAAGTTGGTACACCTCACATTTCTGATGGGCAAACCTATACTCCGTAAGTGTCTCCTTTTCTTCCTCAAGGAACACACAAATGGCATTTCCTGAAGGTCAGTCTGAACAGCCACTGATCCTATTTCTCATGCAGTCAAAAACATCTGGTCACTGTGAATCCCACTGCATGGTTTTTGTTGGTTAGGTTCTGTTTGTTTGTTTTTAAAAATGAAGTCTGAATTTTGCTTGTCAGCAAGATTTTGCAATAGTTGACTGTTAAATATCACTTTTCAGTCCTTCTCCAACGATTTAAAATACAGCAGAATTTGATTTTCACTCCATTACCCTCAGCAGAAAAGCAGAGTACATTGCTGTATATTTGTACCTGAAACAGAAGGGTCGTTCTTCAGAGAATCGTGCTGTGGGCCCATGAATCTAGGTCACATTTACAGTGAAGACTTCATCATGTTATTACCTACTTCTGTGCATACAGTTTCCTTTTCTGCCTTTAAGATCCCCACTTTTCAATACAACAGTGTTATCAACTTGTAGTTTATGTTGTTTTTTAGAGTTATGGACTCGCTGATTATCAGATCTTTTAACTAAAGCACCATTAACCACTGATTTGATGACAATGGAGCTTGCTAAAGAAGTGTTATATTTAGGGATTTCAACTGTAGATCACTGCCTTAAGGAAAATATAAGAGAGGAAATGAATCCTTTTTATTCTCCCACAAAGGCTGGGGTTTGTTTTCTATAAAACAATTGGGACTCTGTATTGCAGAGTAAGATTCTGCAGTGATAATTCTCAAACTTCAAAAAAATAAGATCTGAGTTTGAACGTAAGGGAATGAGTAAGATAATGTGAACAGTTGCACTCCCGTTCTTTCCTTCCATACCCAAGCATACCATTCAGGAGGGTAATCTTTGCATTTTCCAGGTTTTTCAAGAGATCACGTTCCCCCATGCTACCTGACTCCATACCTCAAAAAACTCAGCTCAGAAACTCAATCTAGCATATGCCAAGGAAAAAAAAATAAATCAGTGTGACTTACATCTCTGAAACCTCTGGCTGCCCTACACCCCTTGGCTACAAGCTACATTCTGGCTCACGTGCCTCCTCGCTGTCCAACTAACAAAAGGCTATTGCAATCTAATCCAATTAAATCCCAAATGTGAACAGAGCACTTGCAGGCTGGACCAAAGAGGGATAAATAAAGCAGGAAAAACCCATCTTAGACATACTAGAAAGCACAGGAGCCCAGTTCAGGCAGGGCACAGAATCAACATCCTGAAGTATCCAAGCAATTTCTCCATAGCCTGGTTCCTAAGCTTTTCCTGTACCATCACACAGAGGGTGCTTAATGAATATGAAACTGCAGTGTGTAGAGTTAGGACTCACAGTTCCCTGTCTGTGTTGTTAGCTGGTGCCAGTGACAGCACACTGCCCGTTTGCTTTACTTTTTAGGCAACACATTTGTCTATCAGGGGATCTATTGATTTTGACCATATCTAGCCTACCTTACAAAAGTAACTACAGGACTTCGAAACTCCTTGCTACACATTTAGACTTTGCAGCTATAATTACCAAGTCCAATCAGAATAATCAGAATTTACACGAGATACAAAACCAGAAACAGCAGCATGGGTGAATGCTGCACTCAGTGCAGCACCACACACTACATTAACAGAGTCATATTTGTATAATTCTACCACTGTTTGAAGAAAAAAAAAAGGCAGCCAACCAACAGCTTTCATTTAAGCACCAGTTTCTAATGACAGAATACAGGGCTGCCTCAATGGCACCTGAAAATAAATCTCAGCATTAGTACTGCCACCTTTTCATTTCTCCCTAAATCCAAGAGAAGAAACTCTGGTAGCATTAGAAACTGTAGCAGGAGCTACTTAATACAACAGATGGTCTCGCTCATGAAAAGGTTATGACAGATGGGAGTGAAAGGCAGTAACTACTGTAAGAGGGGCTTGGAAAAAAATCCTTCCATAGCATGAGTGAATTATAAACAGCAGAGTTACAGACTGAACCTTCAACTATTCAAGTCCTCAAGGGCCAAAACAACTTGTTCAGCACATACCATGCATGAAGGAAGGTACCTCTTTAAACCAAAATAGAAATAATAAAAAAGCCAAGTCTTCTAGCATTGAATTTCTCCCTTGTGAGAGGAAAAGATGAACTGAAACAAAACATCTTGCATGCAGTGTGAGAAAGTCAGATTTTTAATTTAAATACTACTTTGTTATGTTTAAGGAAGTGCAATTCTAGCATAAAAACACTTTGCTTTTTCCAAAAGCAAAGGAGGAAGAAACAGGCAACTGGTTATTTGTGTAGAAACTTTAACCTTTGAGGGAACTCGAGTAATTTATTCACAACAGTAATAAAGACACTGAATACTTGGCACAATGTTTTTCAAGATGTCGGTCACAAAAGGTTCAATGGACACCACTAGGTGTTAAAGAAAGTACCACTAGTCAGCAGGAGTTTAGTTCCTCTAAGGCAGAGATGATTGGCAATTATACTTTAATTCTTACTCCACAGCCCTGGAAGAACCAAGTTGCTGTAGATTCAGGAGACAGGAAAAAGAGAGATGAGCTGCAAGCTGACTTACATTCAAACAGTTATCAAAATGATCTACTACATATATAAATGGAAAAAGTGCTGCACTTCATCAAAGCCCTGATGCAGAAACCATTTAGGCCATTTGGCATCCTTCCAGTTACTTTAACACACTTTAGAGTGGGCACAGTGACTTATTATCAGCTCTGAACTGGAGGCTGTCCTCAAGAATTGATTTGAAATCTCATTTAATAGAGTTTATGAAATTAGTATTAAAAGGCATTGCTCTCTCTGATATAACGCTTCCAAGAGACGTCAGTCTCCTGAGAAAAGATGGCAACAACCATTCAAGACATTTATAAAGTATTTCTATCTCAATTCATATGTGCCCATCACATACAAAACAAAGGGCTACTCCCTCACAAAATAGCACGTTTCTCAGTTTAAAAAAAAAAAAGAGCAAAACACCCAGGAGAGTCTGGCACACAGTGATACAAGAAGTAATAATTTAATTCCTTTATTTAAGGGGAAGTATCACGGAGTAAAAGTTAAGTTGTAGTAGAGAGCTTATTTTTCTTTAGCTGAATCTGTATCAATCTCCAAATTACTTGTGTTTCACCTCAACAATGGTTCATATGATCAACTCAATTTTTTTTATGCGGCAAAGCTTCCACAATTACTTTGCCTCATGGGGTTTTTTTTCTCCCGGCCAACTTATTGATGGTTCTGTCTATAACTAACATTATGTTTTCATTTTAGCTCTGGAGTACCACATGCAGAACAATCCCCTGTTCTCAGCACTCTCAGTGATGGGCAGAAGAATTCTTAAAAAGATTTCACAGCTCTGAGAGCACAGATTAGTGTAATTTTACTCTGCAACTGCCACCTCCATGTAGATCAGTACTTTTGCTTATCTGATGGTCTGCAGGCAAGAATTGCACCTAGTTTTGTTTGGTTCTTTTTTTTTTTTTTGACACCAAAGCTGTCTCATTTCTCCCTTTAGGACAGAGGATTCTCATCAGTAGTGGAGATAAATAGGTGCAATCACACTTCTGCTGTGTTTTTTCAAATAAAACAATTCATCCTGCAACAAGGTACTGTAGCTTCCCAGAACTGACGGCTGCAGTGTGCCGAGACCATGACACCTGGCACGTGTGCAAAAAGGCTCTGTGCCATCAGGATTTCAGGATTTACTTAGTAGAGCCATTTCTCAAGGAAATGCTAAAACATACACCCAAAAGTTATCATACAATTTCATCATACATACTGCGTGTATTTCATTTCATTACAAGCAACAGAGGAAGGAAGAAAACATCTTAAAAGAACAAGCATTGTTACAAAGACTGCAGTCTAAACAGGTGCATCCAAAGGGTCCCAGCAGAGTTCTCTGACCTAAGTAAGCAACTTGACACAAGAGCACTGTCTTCCTACAAAACTTCCACATGAACCAAGGTCAACCATTTGCTCTTAATGGGCTCCACGTGAGGTGATCAACTTTCCTAGAACAGCAGGGCCACTACTAAGTAGCAGTCCAAGGCTTGTTACACACAACATTTAGACAGGCAGAAACCTCTGCAGGATGGAAAAGCGTGTCAAGAGTACCCTACTACACAGTACTCTAAGAAGCTGGTGGACCTAAACCAGCTCTAAGTCCATGCTGATAGCACTTACTCCATTAATGGCTGGCTGAGTCAAACTGATTCCCTATTTCCTGAGATGCACCACCACTTTACTAGCAATACACTTGCTTTATAGGTTTGACTTTGCACTTAAAATTTCTCAACTGTTTTAGTAGTGCAGTAGCTGGATGAATGCTGCGTCTAGGATCAGCTCTAATTTGGTCCTACTGTAAATACAAATTAACCTGTGACCAGACTTTTAAGTCTAATGGAGAAGTTTCTAAGTTTAAAGGATGTGTAACAATCATACGCCAAAAGATAACCATGAAGAGCAAGATGCCAAGTTACATCCTCATACAAATGATACTTAAAGCCAACTTAATTTATATTGAACTACAGGCTTGATATAAGGCTGAGACAAAGAACCCAGACAAAGAACCTACGGTCAGAGGTCAATATTGTGCAGTTACTGAATCGTTGAGACATTTTATACAGGACTGCCAAGAAAAAGAAAGTATTACTAACTTGATAATATCACTATGCGCTGTTTTCACTCTTGCTCTACAATCTTGACATCTATGTAGCCAAACTCTTAATATTGGAAGTTTTTAGGTCAGTAAAGTACTTTTCCTCGCATAACCAAAAACCGAGTTAGTTACCCTGAGAAAATTTTGTCAGTGTAAGTACAACACCAGCACACCAGTTTCAAACCGCAAGAGTTTGCAGAAGATACAACTTACATTTACAAAGGGTTCAGGGTTGTGACGTACCAAAGAGGTTATTTCAAACCCCGTGTGTTCATACCTACCCAGGACTGGGGACTGCGCTGAGCAGTACGGCATCGTGTCCTCATTGGGAGCCCGGGTAAACAAGCTGAGGTTTGTGTACACATCATGGGGCTTCGAGTAATCCACCACCCGAGGCGAGTCCAAAAACCCACGAAACACACTCGAAGGTCCACCTCGGTAGAGGATCAGGATAAATATTGCTTGGAAGACAAACACAAACAGCAGGAAACAATGATTTTCCACACGGGAGAGGAACATAGTTTTTAGCCCATGCTCCGGGATCAGGGCGGTGAGGAACTGAACTGCCTTCCACGGGCTGCCGTTCCACGCTCTGGGCTACATCGCTGTGCAGACCTTCTCCTTCTTCTTCTCCTCCTCCTCCCCCTCCTTCTCCTCCAACTTTCTGAGGCGGCAGCGTGCTCCCCTAGCTGGGCTTCATCAGGACGCCGAGCGCCAGACCTCCCCGACCCGCTGCGAGCTGTGCCAGGCGGGCTGGAGGAGAGAACGAGCTGTCCGAGCCCACCCCGATCAGAGCCCCGGGGCAGCGGCACGGGCTCGCTGTGGCACAGGCGCAGCACCCGCCCACCCCCGCCCGCCTTCCGGCGAGACTACAGCTCCCAGCATGCAGAGCGCGGCGGGGCGGGCCCCGGGCGGGCCTCGCTGTCGCGCAGCATGCTGGGAGATGTAGTCCTCGCTCCTTCTCTCTCAGCGCCCTTCGCAGTGTAATGGCATGAGGCAGGAGTGGAGTCGGCTGCTGGACTGTACCCCGTGTCCTCTCCGCGGTCAGCCCCCGGCTGCTCTCCTTACTTTAAATTGGTTGTTGAACTGGTCAGGGAGAGATGAATATACATTTAGAAATTGGAATGGGCTGCCCAGGGAACTGGTGAAGTTAGACACCAGGCACCTACAGGTGTTTAAGGCAAGACTGGATGTAGCACTCAGTGCCGTGGTCTTGTTGACAGGGTGGTGTTCGGTCATAGGTGGGACTCAATGATCAGAGCCGTCTTTTCCAACCTGATTAATTCTGTGATTCTGTGAAATGGATACACTGCTGCCTGTGCCTAAAGGGACTACAGCAGCATGGCCCCCACTGCGAGAGGCCTCCCGCCATGGCCTCGCTACCCCTGAAAATTTCAGCTTTCATGCCCCTCTTTTTGCTGGCTGATTTTATAAAGAGATGGGGCTTAGATTGTGCTGTCAGTCATCTGCCTGCTCTCACGCACCTGCTTTCACTTAAACGTGGCCATGGAAAAGACATCTTACAGATATTAAATACCTGCAGGACTTCAAAGAAGAGCCGGTGGTGGCTGCATTTGCACTGAGAGGGAGTAAAAAGGAAATCTGTACCTGTGAGAGGGAGCTGGCTCCCTGATCTAAGCATCCCTCTCCAAGGCGTAGTCATTGGCCGGGCAGCCAGCCCGTGTGTGCTGGCCCAGACCAGGCACAGCACTCAGCACTCAGCTGCCCAAACAGGCTGTGAGTTCTTTACCTGGAGATATTCAAAATCTGTCTGGTCACAGTCCTGAGTAACATGCTCTAGGGGACCCTGCTTGAGCTGGGGGAATGGACCAGATGATCTCCAGTGGTCCCTTCCAATCTTAGCCATTCTGTGATTCTATGAAGCATGTGCTGCTGTTTGCCTTCCAAACAGGGTGGCATGGGAAAAAGATGGAGGGAGAAAGTGATACCACTTTTATGAGGAGCTGGGAGTACTCTTGTTTCAGAGTTGGACTAAGATGTATGGGACACATCTGTGAGAGACTTGATCTGTCATTCTGCTGTGCAGAACAACTCATTATTCAATTTAAGTGGATTGCTTAAGGCCTGGATGCAAATTGTCATCATTTCACATTTAATTTTAACTTAATTGGGTTTTTAAATAAAAGATGTAGAGAACATTTCTTTTCCCCGGGCAAAGTCTTGCTTTACTGAAACCCACCCAGTGCTGCTGCTGCAAAGATTGCTCTTCTTGTACACCACTATGGGTCTCTACTGTTTACATTCTCCCTGTGCCATTCCCTCCACGGTCACGGCAACCCCACCCTGCTTGTCTTCGCCTCCATAAAACAAAGCAACCACTTGCTGTTCTGCTGATAGCTCCAGTGAGTACAATGCCACGGACAGGAAAGAATTAATCTCTGCATCAGCTATGAAACAAAGAAAGGAACCAAGATTTTCATAGTATAATTTCAGGTTGCAGACAGCCAATTGCTTTAGGGCCTAGTAATGCTTTATGTTTCGTTCACAGTCCTTCCTTGGGTCACAGTAGGAACTCTCAGTGTAGGAACAACTTGGACAAAGCATGTCTGCCTTCATCTGTCTTGGAGAAGGGAGAAACTGGATCCACTAGAGCTGCCCTGCACCAGTGGCTCGGCTAACTTCCTTGCAGTCAGGGCTTCGTTTTAAAAGTTGCCACCCTGTGCCAGTTCTTGGGCAGAAGAAGCAGGTCAGATGGAAAGGCAACAGCCTACCCCGATCTGTATTTTCACCTGTCTGTACGTATGTTCTCAAGACTGGAAAACTAACATACAGATAGCCAGATCAGCTGTCTGCAGAGGAGCCGAACAGCACGTGTTCCTGTGCGGGCTGGGAGAGCTGAATCTCCAGGAATGTCTGCCCTGGGAGCCTTCCAAACCAAATGCAGTTCCTCTCCTTCTCCTTCAACCATCAGCACCGCAATGAGTGGTTCATAAACCCACCACGAGCCTTTCCCTCACAAGAAAGCAAGTAAGTCAGGACAGGAGAGCAAAGTACGGATCAGAACTTCATGGTGCCAGCAGGTCTGAGCCCTTTCAAGGTCACAGTGCTCCTGTTTTAAACAGAGCTGTGGCAAGCTAGGGTGTGTTTTGAATTAAAAATGAATCTGATTGCTTAAATGCAAAAAAAAAAATAGTAACTGTCTCCACTGAAGCGTGGAAGGGAGGTGGCAGGCATTTCAGCAACCTCTGCACAGAGATTTATTGAGGGCAGTGATGGAGGAAAACAATGTGAGACTGGATCTGTAAGAAACAGGCACTGGGCTGGCTTCACAGTCAAAGGTCTGCCTTTCTCATTTTCACACATCTCCCTGGGAAATTAAATTGAATGCATACAAAAAAAGAAAAAAACAAAAAAACCAAACCAAACCAAACACCATCTTCAACAGAGCTTGAAACTAAGTTTGTGAGAGAGCGTCTGGATTGTCCCAGGGGAGGGGGCTTTCCCTCCCTCCAAGTGCAGTTTCACCTCCAATCAGCCCCAAATATGATGAGAGACTGAGAGAAGGGCCTCACTCCTTTTAATAGGATTCATTCTTGCTTGTTCTTCCTCTCTCCCTTTCTCCTCCATGCCCTGTGTTCAGAGCCGGCACTGGATCCCTGTTGAAAACGCAGCAAAGTGACTTTGGAAAGCTATGCCTTGAAAACGCAGGGCCTGAGGAGGGGAGGCCCAGCTGGTGTAACAGAGCGATACCAGGCTGAGTGCTCATACAGTGCTGGTCGATGTGCCTTTTCCACTGCCCTACCAGTCCCCGGGGTTTCTATTAAGGGAAGAGAAAGATAGCATTAGTCTTTCTACAGGTGTTGTCGATGGCTTTCAGCCACTACAGGCAAGCAGAGCTGTCCCTCACTTTTGGGAAGTGAGGTAGTTTTAAACGATGACACTGTGTTTTCTAGTGAGGTGGATGTTTCAGGTACTTTGGCCACAGCAGTTCTTTCTCAGCCTTTTGCAGGATCTTGGCTTGTAAACTTCACATTGCTCTTCTAGAACACCTTTGTGAATGTGATTTTTTTTGCACAGGTATGAATTTGCCTTGTACTCTAGGATGTTAAACTTTTAGCAAGGCTTCCTCAGGAGAGTCTTAAATCTGCTTCCATGTTTCTGAGAGATAGGTGCCCTGTTGTTAAAAAACCCAGATAGCTGATATTGTGTACCTTGGACTAATGCTACAGTAAACTAGTGAGAGCATTAGAAACAGGACCTGGATCTACTAGCTTCTCCCAGGCTTGTGCAATAGCCAACAGTGGGCTCCTGTCAAATACATATTTCACTAAGACAGCTTGTGGCACCCTTCTGCTCTCCTTTGTGATGGAGAACTGACTGCCTGCCCTATTTTTTGACCACCACTCACTCACTCCAAAGTCACGGTCAGCACTTTTGCAGAGCAATCTCAGTAGGGATGGCCACCATGTCCAAAATGACAGCTGGACGTGCCATGACACTATGGAGTTTAGGCTATATTCTCCTGTCTATTTCCTTTGTCTCCATAATGCAGGCACTAGTCTCAGCGACCTGAAATGTTTTTGCTTGACTTTGTCTTGTAACATTTGGGTCAGATGAAGACTGAAATGAGTGGTCTTGAAATGAGAACAACTAAAATGGATGCATTCTCCATTACAGAGTCCACTGTGTTTTCCTGGAAAAGGAGTAAGCATTTAGGCTGCAGATAAGACAATGCAATATCATACTATTCACATAATATTTAATAATGCTCTAGTACCATTCAATATAAATAAATAACCATTAAAAAGTACTTTCTTGACATTCTCTTTTGTTCCTCAATAGTATTTTCTGCAACAGGAAAGGTTAGTGATATTCATTGGTTGGTGAGTTGGATGAATCTCAGAGAACATGAATATCAGGTACTAATATGCTAGTAAAAACCAGGCGCTGGGACGCCTTCTCTTGTTTAAATACTTCCGGCTTGATCTGCAGCTTCCCTCCTTACTGCACTTCCCCTGAAGCCTGTAACTGACAGCTGCTTCTGTCCTGGGCTTTCCCACCCAGCTCTGCTGGCAAACAACCCTCTTAACTTGTGGTGCCTGTTACTCACCTCCCCTTAGCTGACACACCTTGGCCAGCAGCAGTCCTTGCTGTCCTCAGGCTGCTCTACAGGGAAAAGGGGCTTTGTGCTGAACCGGTCCAAATGTCTGCTAGCCTGGAATATCAGCCACACACATTCATGCTGTCCATACAAGGTCTCTGTTCTGCACAATGTAGTGGCTGACAGAACTTGATTAATAGAAAGTCTGCTCCACAGGGCCAGGCCGGGGCAGGAATGGAGATGGTGCGAGAGGGCTGCTCTTGAGACCAACTCTGGCCAACACTGAAGTGACAGTGTAGTACATACAGAAATAGTAATTTTGCTTTCTTATAAGGATGTAGAGAAAGCAACTGTGTAAAGATGTGTGTGGTGGTATCTGTTGCAATGTGAATAGATTCTTGCTACAAACGCTCACTGTCAGTGCCAAAGCCCTGTGTAGGACCTATGTGAGTTTAAAGGCCAGATAATTAATCACCATATCTCCTCCTGTTCATACGGGCAGAAACCCTGCCCATCTCAGAGGAGAAAATGAAGGATCTTAAATCAACTCCTTTATTCCCTTGCTCTTGCTTATTAACTGAAACCACTAAGAAGGGGACTTAATCTTGGTTTAATGCTGGGTAGAAGCATTGAGCCCACCTGTTTGGTGACAGGATGGGATGGCAAAGCCCACTGGAGCGCAAATCATGTTATCTTCTGCAGAGGACAGGACAGAAAGCTCTGGCAAATGCAGAGTGAAAAGCATTCTGTGGATGCTGAGCTTCCTACATGCTATCCAATGCCAGCATGCCAGACCCTTACTCTGTAAGGACTGTTCTAGGGTCCAGAGAAGACACTTTTCTCATCCCATTCAGTACTGTCTTCATGCTGAGACAGCTGGCAGGGCGGCCTTTTACTGCTGGGTGTGTTCCTCCAGACAGGCCCTGGCCTAAGCCTCACTAAAAGCAGTCTCCATTTCTCTAATTGCTGCCTATTCTTTTTCTCCTGTCTCCCTCTCTGAATGGAGGCATCTCATCCCTTCTCCGTCTTTCAGATACACTTGAAAGAGCCTCCTTCATGGAGGCTTCCCGAGATCCCATGGGGACTGTCTGCTGAGTGAGGCACTCCTTTGCTCATGTTTTTACCTCGCTGTGATTGCTCGGGAGCCAGAAACTTAGTGCCACCCACGTCCCTTGCATAAAGGAACTGTAATTTCCTTCGCTGTACTCCTCCCTTGCTGTGTTTCTGATTATTTTGCCAGTTTAAGACACCATTGTAAAGAAACCCCAGGGAGCGTGAACATACGACATTCATCGGTGAACACCAAGCTCTACTGTTCTCTGGCATGGGGAGAAATATTCTTTCTTCATGAATATGTCATGTGACCTAAGCTAAAACCCAAAACTAAACAAGGAATAGGCAGAGAAGAATTCTAATATAAATAAATCAACAAATAAATAAATTTCCTGCTAGCCTAGAATTTCTTGGTGAGGGATGACTCAGTTGCTTATAACTTTCCCCCAGCTGTGAAATCCTTGATGTGTTTTGAATGCCTAAAGCCTTGTTTCTCATGGCCTGAGAGAAGTTTTTTAAGATATGCTCAGAGGGGTTTCTGGGTCATTCAAGGAATCTTCCTGGAAAAGTCACAGCGACACCACTGCCCACGCACACATATGGTACCAACACTTGTGCTTTTAATCCAGTGCATCTTTCCTTCGGTCCTCATTTGCACCTCCTGTTTTGTAGGCTGCCTCCCACCTGGCTGTCTTCCTGTTTTATTGAGGGAAAGGGAAACCCTTCCACATGACATTGACTCCTCTCTCTTCACAGCACCACACACTCTTTTCAAAGTTGAGCTGGAAAACCTTGCCACATTTGTTATTTCAGTTGTCATGTATGTGCTCAAGATAGGTTTCCCAACAATGTCTCCACATTCCTTGACATTCTCACAGCAGATGAATGCAGGCTGAGGGTTCCTCTTCTGTGAGCACTTCTCACCCACCTCCACCTCCACCTCAGGGAGTTGTCTTCCTCTCTGGAGGTCTAGGAAGCAAGTCCATGAACACAATTTGAGGCTACTGAAGCGCCTGATGGTGCTGCAGCAGGCCTACAGGCCTTGAACATGTTCAAGTCCACCCATCTTTGTCCCCACTTTCTGGTCTCTGCAGTGAGACACAGAGGCATGGCCTTTGAGGTACAGTACCTGCCAAGTCTCCCTGAGCAGGAGAGGAATTCCATCCAGAAGGGTCTGTGCCTGGGGATCTGGGATGGCATTTTCCAAAGCAACCTTAAACGAGGACAGTTAAGATCTGAGCCGACGAATAGGCACCAGATCCCTTCTGAACTCCCATACTCCAAATGAGGTGCTTCAGCACATCTTCCTCTGCAACACTGAAGGCTGATCTGTGTACATATCTGAGTGCATCCCTCAGAGGGAGAGACTCTCATGCTAGCTTTGCTTTAAAGCTGTTCTGAGAGCACACCAGCCTCAGGCCAACAGGTCCATGTTTGTGCTTTAGTGACAACTCCTGTCCTTGAACCACTGCAGTTTGCAGCTGCCGTACTGAAGGTCAGGTTTCACAATCTGACAGAAGAGACCTTTAGAGGCACCTGCACCCATCCCGGATTTCAGCCTCTGTGCTGGCACAGCTGAGAATGAAGATCACATCTAATAAATTTTAACAAACAGTTAAAAGTACAGGAGCCCAGGGGGGAAGGGAAGCACTTCTCTACCAAGTGGGCAGGATTGCAGGGCACCACATCAGCTCCTATTACCACCTCTTTGAGCAGTGGGAGCTGTTTGGGGTGGTGACATTTGGGGGTGTTTTTCATCCTCCAGCAGTGGAGCAGAGCTCTGGGCAGGACAGGCAGGGTGCACAGCTGCTATGCTTGCTGATGAACTTCAGGAACAATCACAGCGCGCTGCCTCTGTCAAAACAAACACAAGGTGAGGAAAGAAGGAGATAGGGGTGTCAATACAACGTCCAGTATAACAGGGCTATCCCCTGGCTCAGGAAAACCCCTTGAAGGCATCAGTAAGTAGGTTCCTCACCACACTGTGCGTGACTTCGGGCTGGATATGGCTGAAGAGCTGCTTGTTCTATCTGCACTAGAGTCGTAGCTGGGAGAGTTTATTTACGAATTCAATAAAGTTTTTGACAGATTTTTTTTTGTCTGCACTTAAAGTCATTATTTTAACTTCTTTGATAATTTTTTTTAAAGAAAGAGTAGGAGGATGAGATCTGAGGATCCCTGTTCAATCTGTCTGGAAGCTCTGAAATGCAGATGAACCTTCTCTGTTTCCAAATTTCACAAGGCAACAGAAGTCCTATGCTAATCTAAGCAGATTCTTCTCTTTTGGATGCCTGTAAATAAAAGTTAGCAATAAGAGTAGGTAGTTTTTATAACACCAGTCTTGTGTGATAGTTTGCAGGACTTTTAATAAAGAAAAAGATGCGGTGAAATTAATTTCTATCTCCTGTTCTCAGAAGCCAAAGCCTGTGTTTCCAGGGTGTTTCAATACAGTCGGCAGGGATGTATGCTGTGGTAGGTTTTGACTGCTCTGTGGCAAGCAGCCATGCAAGTGGTCCAACTAGAGATTAAGAGAGTACCAAATTCCGCACCAAACAATGTCTACCTGACCCACATCTGCAGGATTTAATGGGAAAGAGGGCTCTGGGAGCTCTTGGACTTAACTGGCTCGATCTGATCCTCAAGGAGGACTAATTGGCAGGAGAGAAAGAGGGAAACATTCTCCCTATTGCATCTAAGAACAGGAGATCCTCAGGGGGGCAATTTTGCCTCTTTATTATTTTCTCAGCACTGACTTATCTAGATCATGTTTATCAAGGTTCTGAAGCTCAGCAGCCTTGATAGTGAGGACCTCTAAAACACTGTAGCCTTCAGAAGAGATTTAAAACTTTAAAATTTTAAGAAAGGCAACCTAACAATTTTGCTTGACTGCCCAGGCAAGCAATTTACCTTGCATGTGTCTCCTGGAGTAGATGCCACCTGCCAACTTGACAGGTCAGAGCAACTGCCCCAGACAGTGGTGAAGAATGGATTGTGGCCAAATTCACTGCTTATGGAAGTGAAATGATCCTTCAAAATCTACAGGGCTGACCCAGCCAACAATCTGCAAGAAACCCTTGGAGAGGATGGCTTGGATAAAGGTACAAGTCCCGCTGGTGAATGACTGGCAGTGTCTTGATCTCTCAGACTGGTTGCTTTCCTTTCCCACAACAAAGGACTCACAGGGAGCCATTCTCATGAGAATCCATAGCTGATGCATGGCATTTTTTTATGGAGAATGGCTGAGCATTTGACCAGGGAGAGAGGACGAGGACAAAAGTGCTGGTACATAAATGGCATATTTGTGAAAACGTCACACCACCACTCTGCGTCTGCAGTGGAGCAATCAGCCTGTTCTCAGACAAGTAGGCAAGGAGGGTCTAATTTGAATTTTTATAAGCCTGCTCACCCTTTACAAAGTAAGTGATTCCTCCAGACCAGTTAACTGGACTCTGAGTGCTTATGAGCTTTTGGGCAATCATAGCTTTAGGCACTGCAGACCCAGCATGGGTGAGTGTCCAAAATGAGCCTGTTGCTGCCAGTGGATCTCACAAAAGCATTGTGAAAAGAGGAGCTGCTACCTTAGCACAGGTATCTTGCATCATTTATGGGTTTCTAGGATATTTGAAATATTCATAAAAAGCTGTCAGAAACGGTACAGGGTGTTTGCCCTATAGGAGGGCCAGGTAGGCTACCCCAGGGTCCCTGTGGTAGTACCAGGTGTCTCTGTTTAGGTAACTGACTCCTGTCCCTTCCATCTGCTGCTGGCTGTGCAGGCACCAGGATTGCTTTGCACTATTTGTGTGGCTGTCACTCCAAGATGATGAGATGCTGTGGAAGTGCTGTATGCAGCTCCTAGTAATGCACACAGGAGATCAGTGCAGGAGTTCAAATGCTCATGACTGCCTGTATAAAAGCTGTCAGTTTTATTTCCACTAGTAGAGCTGAGCTGAGGTGTATATTGCGGTCAAAACTGAAAGCAGTCCTGGAATATCTTCCAAAGTAGAACTAAATCATTCAGCACCCTGTGTCCTGACACAGATATGACTTATTTCAAAAAGAGCTGGGTACTCCGAAATTGGGATATCTTTATTCTTTTGGAACTTTTGGGATAGGAATCTGCCAGGGGCAGACAGTGGGATCAGAGGGCATAGCATCTGGCAGAGATGGTCATAGCTCTTCTGAAGCTTGTTCATCAGCTTCTTTCTAAGAACATATCAATGATCTCTGATACATTCCTGCCGTTACCTGTTGTGGTTGCCATAATCCCCCATCCTGCTGCTGCACCTGGCTCTGTGAACTGCAAACACACTTTCTGGTGCCTTCACTGTTTCTCCTCAGCACAGCCGTGGTAACATTGTTACCCACTCCCTCAAACTGAGAGAGCCTGCGTAGGTTGCGCTTTGCTGGCTCCTGTTCTGAGGTGCTCTAAGCTTTCCATCAGCCTTTCCCTGCTGCACCCACACCACAGCTGTTCCTGCAGGATACAAGCTGAAGGTGGATGCATGAAGCACTGTACAGGTGGCAGGGCTGCTGGGACAAAATGTTGTCTGCAGGAATGTGATCTCCTTTCACACGCTGTAGGACAACTGCCACACCAAAGACAGTTTGGTGCTGGCAGAAAGAGTGGAGCAAGGAATTTGGCTTGTCATTAACACTGAGTGAAACTGGGATTCTGCTGCCACTTTTCTCTCTGTCTGTAAGAAGGAAAAACTTCCACATGGTCTGAAAGGAGGCTTGAATGAATAAGAAATGCAGATCATATGTTGGTAAAGATGAGAATCTACTTTTTGTGCAAAGGGTGGCATGGTGAATTGCTGGTGCAGTCACATGTACAGTTTTTGAGGAAATAATAGCATAAAGAAGGAAACAGGTAGAGATTACTTGCCTTGCTAAAAACAATAAAGACAAAGATACTCACACCCTGGAGCTGGCTCTCTGCTTACACCTCTACTCTTGGGTCTGTAAACCCACGCTTGCCTTCATTAACCAGAGTGGGCCTCTCAGTTCTTGTGTGCCAGACCAACACCTAGAGGGAATCACAAAGAGTTCAGGCGTTCTGAATGCCATGGAAACAACAAGAGCACTGCATCTACTGGGTGGGATCCTCAGAAGCCTGAGGCTCACATCTGTTTGAAGCATGTGATTCAAAGGGGTTGATCTTGGGAGACACTCCATGGGTGCATGAAACAGTGACAAGGAGGAGAGATCATTCTAGACCAAAATCCCAGACTCAACCCTCTGCCAATCCTCCTGGATTTTGAAGAAGTCATCTGGGCATAAATTGTACACCTGAGGCTCTTTATTAACAAAGAATGCATAGCACTGCTCCTCAACTCTCTGTGAGCTTCACATCTGTGAAGAATTTGGCAGATTTTGTTCATCTGTCCCAGCACCATTTGGCACTGACATGTGCCAGCACGGGGCAGGCACACTGTAAGGTGGAGGAGTATGACAGAAGTCTGTAAAAGCAGCCAGGACCCAGCAAGGAGCCTGTATCTCCAAGGTTTCTTGTTCTACTCACCTTTGTGCAGTTTGCTGCTTTGGGCTCCAGCCCGTCCATGGTCACTAAGTCCTTCAGCAGACTGGTTTCCTGGTAGCCTCCTTTAACTCCCTCCAGCTTGAAACTGGCGTGGGGTTTCTCCAAAATCAGCTTGATGCTGATAGCAAATCCAGCCATGTCAATAGCAAAGGGGCGATTAGGGTCAAAGACGGTTTTCCAGCCCACCACCTTCCCTGCTGGGCTCACTTTTGGGGATTCATATCGCAGCCCCCCGACGAAAGCCACTGGCCAGACGGAGACCCTCCTTGTGTAACGCATCTGTGTGCCGGAAAGAGACAGCGCTGTGAGAATTCAACCCCACCACATCTGTCCCATCCCATTAGTACACCATCCCTTGCTTTCATTGGCACTTGTCCTCCCCCGTCGACTTCCTGCGGAATCACATTGCTCCAGGCAGCACAAGCTCTTGCTCACCTCTGCTACTGCTTGAAGAGCTACAGCTTCCAAATCCATGAGGCAGTTTTTTTAGCACATTATCCTCTGAACACCAAACTCACTGCTTTCTCGTGCCCACATTCAGTCCCTCAGAAGAATGAAAACCTTTGGTTTCCCGATCCCTTTTGAACTTTTATCATTTTTTTGGGTAGAATTTTGTCATTTTTGTAAATGCCAAATATGACTTCTGTCAGGCCTCTAGCTCCACGCTATCAACTCCACTCACTCCAGCTTCACCCTCATGCGAGTAATTTCCCTCCCTGATTGAACCATCTTTGTCCTCATTTATAGCAATTTCTCCCCTCACCTCCCACCTTGTTTTTCCATCCATGGCTACTGCCTAAAAGTGTGGGGTTTTATTGAAATTGTCAGAAAGGACCTAGAAAGAAGTAAGAAAAGATAAGCTTAACAGAAATCTAAAATATTCTGAAAACTGGAAATATATTCTGATGCATAATTCTGCTCTTTAAGTGGCTTAGTACAGTTTGGCTTAAATTGGTGACAAGGGAGTTTACTGGATTTTTGCAAGTTTATGATAGACTTGGCATCTCACAAAAGCCAGGTTTCCAGCAGAAGTCTGGGCAAGCTTCTGTGATCCCAGAGGCACAGCCCTGTTGTGGTGGCTGGAACGCAGAGAACTGACAGGCAGCCAAGGAGTAAAGGTGGATACAAAATCAGACAACTTTTCTATCATCCCCTATCCATCACACCCCTACAACAGCGCAGATTTACGCTTTGCCAGAAGTTTGTCTTTGGTGCTTATTTAAATTAGGTCAGCTCTCCCTGAGGAGAAGTATAAATTCTGGGGTACCTCTTCAAAGAGCTCCAGGCTGTAGGTGTTGTCATCATCAGCAAAATAGACTACTCCTTCTGGTGGTGCGGTGTTGCTGAAGCTGTCCCTCAGCCAGTGCAGCCCCAGGTTCCTCTGCAGTGTCCCCCGTGGGGTGTGGGATGGGATCCAGGACAGACCCAGCTTCAGGCTCTTGGGCGTCTCCACATTGAGGTGGGTGAAGTTGAGCCCAGCCTTCTCCAGCAGGTTGGATACAAGGTTGGTCCTCCGTGGAGAGTCCTCCACCACCACCCAGTGCAGGTTCTGTACATGCAGGAAGGTGTTGGCCAGACGGGTCAGCTCAGCTTTTTGCACTGGCCGGGTGTAGGTAGGGGTGATAACAAAGATGGTTGGCAGGGTGTCTGACCATGGGGGAGGCCTGGAGTACACATAATTCTGAATGATTTTAGGTGTTGCCCTTGTGCTTTGCTGCTGCCGAGTGCATGATGGGAAACCTTCTTCTCTCAGTGCAGATGTACCGTTAAGGAGCGCTTTAGAGGTCACGTTCTCATCTGTCTCTTCTGGGATGAAAGGAAGGAAGGAAGGAAGAAAGAAGGAAGATATCAGAGGACAAAAAACTGCCAGGCTGCCTGCCAGGGAGGGACCTATCTGACTGGAGTCAGTGCTTAGCACAACTGCATCCTCTCCCCAAAGCCAGCCTAAGGTGCATGTTTAATGCACTCTTAAGAACAGCTTATGTTCCTGCTGTAGGCAAACCCTGAGGGGGCCTTCGGGCAAGTTTGTCTTTGTTTAACCCATCCCATGAGAGAGCATCTCCTACTGAGGGTTCACACCAGCAATCATCACAGTCACCAGCACACTGACAGCAGAAGTCTTGCACTTACTTCTCAGCAGGCTGAGGTAGTGGGTGGTTGGGTACTGGTGCCACAAGGTTAGGAGAAGAGCCCATGGCAAGGCAATCAGGAGCGTGGTAAGAAGGTTACGTCTCCTCAGCATGCTGCAGGGAGCTTCCAATGCCCAGGCATCTCTCTACCTTTCAGAACAGAAAAAAGAGCAAGGCCTCTGAAAGATCAGTCACCACAAATGCAGGGAGGCATGATAAATATTTGCCCTTCATCGAGCAAAGCGTTTGTCTAAGTTTACAAGGCGCCCCATTAACGTTGCCGACCTGAACCTTTATCCAACTCGGCCAACTCTGGTGCTACTGAATAGAAGTTTTTAGCTGTTTGTGTTGCTATAAAGAACTTCCCACTGCCCCATGATGAACCAACTATCCTTGACTTAGGCTTGTTCGTGTTGCTGATTCTGAAGCCAGAGAGGACTGCTACTTGTCCCCTCTTCAGGACTTGTGTTCATTCCTGAGCTTTGTGGTGACCATTTAATTTGCTTCTTTTGTACAATTTTTTAGAACCGTGTGCAATATTTGTGAGCCTCAATATGCAAGTGGGTAAAACATAAAATGTCAGGCATCCTCAAGATAGCCAGCATCTCTTAACACTTCTGCAGTGTTAATTCATCCTCTTTATGCAGATGCACGGGCGCAATCAGGCATGAACGCTATCACCTACTAAATGTTACACAAAATCCCTGCCTTGGTCATTCCACAGTGCTGGTGATGCCTGCGGAATGTTTAATTATTCCACATCACTTTCTACTTCTGGTTTGCAGTGTTTGACCATTGCAGTGTTTAGTTTAATTCACAGACTTCAGAGTACCCACCAGGCCCCACCAGATCCTCTTGTTCTCCTAGGCTGAAGGCATTTTGAAGAAAGAGAGCGATGGCATCATGCTGATACAAAAGATGGACAGGAGGTTCAAATTGCTTGTCTCTAAATTCCTGCCCTGCCAGGGATTTTTAAGTATACTGAAGGCCAGCCATCTAAAACCAAGGTCCTCAAAGGGACATAAGCACATTTTGTTCAAAGGCAACTCCTTGCCCAGGATTTGGGTCCAGCAGCTCCTCATCTGTCCAGAGGGGAAGGATTGCTTTTCTTCAGCCTTAGTGAATTGTGTGAGAAGAAAGATGACAACTGGTCCAAAAGGGCTCTGTTTTGCTGTGACAGCAGCCACAGGGTACTCCTGCAAGATATTAGGAGATGCTATTCTAAATTAATCCTCTGGGACCTTCTCAGAATCTGTCTTTAATTGTTTCCCTGACATTTTACCTTTGTGTCTTGAAAAAACAAGGATTATGCAATTGCAGGGCTCATCAGTGCCCTGCCACCAATAACTGTCAGTCCTGTTTCAGCCCAATCTGACAGAAGACTAGCATGTCTCAGCAAGTCTCCTGGCGGGCAAGTGGATGTTCATAAGCCCTGTTAAGGAAATTACTGCAACATGAGCTCATTCCTTGTTAGACACCAATGGCACCATGCTGGAGCAATCCCTCAGGGAAACGTATTTCCCCTGACTGCTCCCTAAGCCCACCATTAATGGTGATAATACCTAATGTTTCTCACCTCCTCACTCAGGCAACACCATGGTGTCCGCTGCATTACTTTCAAGCTACAAAAAACTGATAAAGAAGTGGGCTAAGGAATCCATGTGGCCAGGAACCTGTGTGGCCAGGGGCCCATGGGAGTGTTTTGGTGACATGAGCAGGAGCTTTGTGCAGCAAAAATGCTGGCTTTGCATAACTTCATTGCTTTTTTGATGACTGAGGCCGGGGCAGGTACAAGAGTGTCCTTCAAGCTTTACTGTCAAAAGCATAGGTGCTTGGTAAGCTACAGATCCAGGCTGGACTCAGAGCAGGATGGTGTTACCCACACCAGGGACTGCTTTCCCTCCAGGAAATCCTTTCTCTTACCGGCCTAGCAGCGCAGAGTAAAGCTTCCCATCACTCATGGCTGTGAGAACAGACAGAGCCACAAAAGAAATCCAGGCATTTCTATTAACAACAGCAGATATCTAGGTTCACCCTGGCTCTGGGTCATCACAGCTCCTTGCTTTCTCTAGTATTCTTGCAATTACAAATGTGCCTGCACTGGAGTCAGGCAGCCAGTGCTTCTTCCCTTTAATAAAAGGCCTTAATTATACAGACACAGTTTCTATGCAGCAGACCTGCCACTGCTGCAGACTCAGGTTGCTTCTGGAGCAGAGGAGAGGAGGAGGCAGTGGTGGCAGCTGTGTTACCCAGAGAGCAGCACAGAGGAGAGTGAATCAGATTTAGAACAATTTAGAACAATTTTTAATGAATTCCCTTTCTAGTTCTTTCTCCTTCTCCCTCTTCCAGCCAGATCTATTCATGCTTCCCGAACACTGCAAAAAAGTGGAGATGGTGTCTGTGTGTGCAACTCCCCTGGTGCTCCATGCTCATTTATTTCTACATGCACCTTCTCTCTATTGCTTTTCCAAAACAAGGAATCCTGAAGAAGTTAAACCCTGCATAAAGCCCCAGGTAACTTGTGAACCTTGCAGAGGAGCTGACTTTAACCCCATTTTCAAAAAAATCTCTCTTGGAATACTTTATTTTCTCTTTAAAATATTACCTTTTTTCCCCCACTCTCCCCCTGCATCCATCATGCTTGTGCTCTTCTCTGTTGCTTTACATCTTTCACCTGCCTTTTCTCAGTCCTTCAGAGTCTCTTTTCTTCCCTGTTTCCAGGACTACAGGAATCCCCTGGCTTACTAATAATTTTAGCCTTTGTCTTCTGTCCTTCCCCACACAAAGGCCCTTTGCATTCTCTTAATGTCCACCCCGCATGGAATATTTCCCCACAAAGTGGTCCATTAAAGCATCAGCCCATCCTTTTGAAAACACAACATCAAAACCCAGTCACATATCAATGCCTCTGGGTAGCCTGCTGATGGCCCCAGTGGGGCTTACAGAGGTTTACTGCACATATTTTTACCTACTTTTTATAATTAAAAACAAAGTCTCCTAAGTGGCTCAGATTAATTGCATGCCTGCTGGCAAACATTTCTGTGTGTATTCTTGGCACAACTAGCTACCTTCCTTCTGCCTTTAACTCCTTTCAGAGTAGATCCGATTAAATTAGATTCAAGATCAGAAGAAAATTTTGTGATCATCTAAACTCATCTCCTGCGATCATTTGGTAATTCCTGGGTTTAAGCTGTAGAGGGCAGGGACTATCTCTTAATGTGCTTGTACAGTCCGGCACTGATCCCAACAGGAGACTTCGGATGTGATTGCAATACAAATATTATTGATTGTACTCTCTTACTGGCTCTTCTCCTCCCTTGCTATTTCCCTATTTCCCCTGTCCTGCCTATTCCCCATTCCCTTTCCTTTTTTTTTGTTCCCTGGTGTCTCCTGCAGCCCATGTTTGTGTTACACACCCTTAACAACATTAGCTGAATGTTTGATGGATGCCTTCAATATGCTGCCTGTGGCCTTCTTGAGCTGTTTTCCAATTACACATCCCTCTTTTTAATTTCATCCATCAATCTTCTGTTCTCCATTAAAAAATAAACAAACACACTCACAGAGCACAAAGCTGAGTATGATAAGGACAAAATGTTTCTCGTACTACTCTTGCTTCACGCTGCTTTGTCAGACTTCTCAGTTCCTGGGACACAACACCACTCAGTCTCCACTTAAGCTCATGTGCTGATGCAGGTGGCATTATTCTGAAAGGATTCAGGAGAAAAGAATGAGAGAAGCCCATGGGGGGAAGAGCTGGATTCCTCACACTGATGCTGAAGAGAAGCAAGATCTGGCTAAGGCTCAGATCATCGCATGTGACCAATCCCTTAATCTGTTGTTGACTAATTACCAACAGGGTACAATTTGTTACAGGCAGGACAGCCCAGATGTGAGAGGGATAAGGATTCTAGGCTGGAAAACAACCCAGGCAGTGACTTTCTCCCTGAGTTGCAGAGTGGTTTGAAAGGACGTGCTGGGTGAATAGGAGAAAGGTGAAAGTTAGGGAGAGGCACAGCTGACTGGGATTATAAGGCTGACATATGAGTTCCAGTGCCTGCAATTTTCCTACAACGCTGTTGAAAAGCTGCTCAATTTACATCCTCTTTGATAACTCAGAAGTGGTTAGGATCACATGAGCTTTGGTAGGTCTCTAGTTCTCTTCTGCGATTTTGGTTCTGTCCTCTGCCTGCCTGATCTGGAATGAGAACCATACCTTTCAAAAAGTTTGCTCTGCAAGAAAGGTGATTTTCCAGCCTCTGGTTCAGGGCAACCAGTCTGTCTGAGCCAGGCTTACAAGACTCTGAATGCTGGACCAATCCCAGCCGCAGGACTGTACGTGTGTAGTCAGAGACACAGGCTCTAAAGATCTTTACCTCCCCAGAGGGACAAATTTCACGGTTCAGACTGTCCCCTGGGAACATCCCACCATCCAGTGTAGCAATTTTCTATGCAAGCACCCAAAGCAAACAAGCTAACTCAGCTAACGGAGCCAAAAGTTTTAAGAAACACTCTCTAATTCTGTTTTGAGCCATGCTTGCAAGCCTACCATTCTGTGTGTACTCTGGGAGGAGAGAGGCGTGGAGAGGGGAAGAGAGAAGGGTGTGAGGGGCAGGACTGGAGCAGAGCCGCAGGTAGCTGCAGATGACTCTTAATTTCACGCACTGAAACTGTCAGCAGGGTTTTTGGTTTGTTTTGCCTGCATTTTGCTGCCTCTCTCCACCAGCCCCTAGCCACCTTGAGGAAGTCCATGCAGATTTCATGAGTTCCCTAACTCCCGGTGTGGGAGATGTGATGCTGAAGGCAGAGCAGGGAGCTTTCAATTATTGATGAGAGCGACCTCTCTTTAAACAAGGAATGCATAATTCATGGCAGTGCCGGTATTTGTGGTGAGCAGCACCGGCTCAGTCTCTGCTTTGCTGAAATGCACAGGAAGCTGCTGTCCCCTCTCCCCCCATTCCCTCGGGCCCATCAGAGCCTTCAGCCGAAGCTACAATAGTGTTTAAAATTGAGACAGGCCAAGATGCTGCAGCACTTCCCCTCACCAGGCAGCCGCCTGCCTGTTTGAGATGTGCACGATAAAGTGGGAGGATGGATTCAAGAAATCACAGAAGTGGGTGGAATGGGTTATTGCTCTGGGATAAGCAGGGGTAATTACTGTGCAAACACAGCTAAAACAGGGCATTTGTCAGTAGCGAGATGCCTCTGACCCCCAGACAGGTCTTCAGGAATGGCATCGTTGTAGGACAGAAAGGATAGGCGAGGTCTAAAGGACAGTCCCTGAGGGTTCACATGCAGCTGTATTTCTTGTGGGGGTGGGAAAGAGAAGGGGAAAAGGGAGATTTGGTTTTCTGCTCAGTAAGTAGCATTTTCTCCCCAAAACTCTGCTGAACTGGGTGACTGAAAAGAAAAGAGAGAAAAAAAAGCAATTTTTCTAAGAAGGGAAATGTAAATCATAGAATAATGGACTGTTCTGGATTGGAAGATGACTTTAAAGAACATCCAGTTCCAACCCACCTGCCTTGGGCAGGGACACCTTCTACTAGACCAGGTCACTCAAAACCCCATCCAACGTGGCCTTGAACACTTCCAGGGATGGGGCATCCCCAAGATCTCTGGGCAACCTGTGCCAGTGCCTCTCCACCCTCAAAGTGAAGAACATCTTCCTAATATCTAACCTAAACATCCCCACTTTCAGTTTGAAGCCATTCCCCCTTGTCCTATCACTACACACCCTTGTAAAAAGTCCTTTTCCAGCTCTCTTGTAGCCCCTTTAGGTACTGGAAGGTGCTCTAAGGTCCCCCCAGAGCCTTCTCTTCTCCAGACTGAACACTTTCAGCCTGCCTTCATAGGAGAGCTGGACGGAACAGGGAAGAGAAAGGCTCTCTCCTAAACCCCCAGCTGGGATGTTTTAACCTCTCAGTAGCACAGGCAATGGTAGGTGACTGCAGTTCTGTCCGAAGGTGGAAGAGTGCTCTTCTGCTGGGGGTTTTAATTGACCCTCTGCTGCAGACCCTGTGAATAGCTCCAGGCAAGTGACACCTGCCATCTGAATGAGGTGAGTACTTCCCTACTGCTCATGGGCACAGAGGGCAAGGGAAAATTAACAGAGTCTCCTGAAGAGACAAAACCCAGAGAACTACAAATAATAAAACAATACAGGGAAGGATGGCCAGGTCCTTCCCCAGGGCAGGAAGAGCAGAGCTACCAACAGCTGTGGAGTTTCAAGGCTAAGCCCCATCAATACTCTGTCCCTTGGTGTGCAGGCTCCTGTGGGGACAACTTCCCCAGGAAGTGAGTCACTCCCAGTGAAACAGCCGCCCTTCCCAAGCCCCTGCGCCTCTTCCTCACAGGCAAAGGAAGGCTTCATCCTCTCCCCACCAGCTCCGATCCCTTCACCATATGGAAGTGCAGCTACTTCACCCCAGAAACCAGGCTTGTCCTTAGGGAATACACCATGCACAACCCCACATCCCTCCACTGCCCACATGAAGCCAAGTTGAGCATCTTCCTCCAAGCTTGGTCCGTAAACAGCTCAACATGGCACCTTTTCAAAGAGCATCCTTGTACCAGACATGTGGCTTGTGTGGGGGAGCACGGACTGGAGGAAGGTGATGCTTTATGCGGGGCTTTCTTCCAAGTTAAGAAAAAAAAACAAAGAAAAGGCAAAAAACCCCAACAGAAAACAAAAAAGAAACTTGGACGTAGCTAATTAAATCTGCTGGCTAGGTCCCACGGGAGCCAATACTTTAGAGACAGCACGTGGCTCAGCCTGCTATCCCCAGGTAGATCAAGGGTATCCAGGCACTATCTGGGCTGTCAGCAGGAACGGAGATAACCCAGTTTGAATACAGACTAGACCTTGAACTTGGCTGCAAAGCCCATGCTTGCAGGGAGCCTTCCAGAGCTTGAAAAAGGAGGTCTAAGCCAGACTATTTTTAATCAGCCCAGACCCAAATGTCCTTCACGATTGATCCATACAACCTGTCACTGCATTCCTGCCCCCTGAGCATTGGCGAGGGTGGGTTGTGACTCAGAGGGACAGAGCCCTCTGCCCTGTCACAACTTCCCTGCACCGCAGAGCCCTAATCCAGGGGTGCCAGAAATACCCGGAGAAAGATTATCAGCTCAGGCCCGAAGAGAAGCAGGGGGTACCAGATGTCTCCTGAGAAAGCTAGCTCTCTCCTGAGAGACCTCTAAGCTCGGAGTTATCCTCTCTTGAACGGGAAGTCAGGGGCTTATTCAAATGTCAGCTTCTCTCCCCTACTGCTGAGCTCTGGCAGAACTGAGGTCCTTTTTAGATGCTGATGACTATTACAGAATAATCGTTCCAAATGTATCAGCATGAATCAGCCCAATATCTGCATTACCCAACTAAAAAAAAAAGCTTTTTTTTTTCCAAGGAAGCAAAATAATTCTAAGGAAGCAAAAACAATAGCGGATTGTTCCAAAGTTTCTGTATATTTCATTCAGAGCTTTCCCTACTGAGTTAACAGCTGATGCCTGTTCAGCAGGAGTGGGAGCTGTCATTTTACAGGTTTCTTACAAAAGCAGAAAGAAAAAACCCATACTATTTCCTTCCAGAACATTTTCAAAGATGGAGAGGAATTACTTTTTCAGAGAAAAAGGCATTAGGCATTATTTGATGGATAATTACATTTCACAGGTGCTTGTTATGGGGGGAAAAAAAATCACATTGATCACAAGCTCCTTGTAAAGACTTGGGGCACAAAGGCCAATGCTGTTCCTCTGGTAGCAGCCAGGATGCAGAGACAGGCTTTGATCTTAGCTGTGTGTCAATATGACATCGAATGCAGACCTCCAGAGGAACATGCTATCACTAATGCACGCTCTTGATTGATTTAGACAGCTTGTTTTCCTCCTGCTCTCAAAGACAATGTTGAAATGCTCTTCCCTGCTGGACTTCCCTGTTACTCCTAGGGAGGGCAAAAGAAAGCAAAGGAGAAACTGCTCTGGCTGAAATCACAGTGCGAATGAGTGGGACAGCAGTTACGCCTTTTAAAACACCAGTGTAGCTAAATATGTCTACTGTCTTCCCAAAACCTCTGGAAATACTGACATTTTAATGGTTACACATGTGTGCTGGCACCCTGAAGAATCACAGTCCAGACCCGTTATTGCACGGAAAGAAGTGTGGGTAGAGGATGCATGCAGCATAAAGGCAAGAATCCCCCCAAGTTTTCATTTGGAAACGCTGGCTGAATTATGTGATCAATTAAAGGCATCATGCAAACAGCAAATTTGTGTGGAATGTTTTTGTGGGTGGATGCTTCGTAGAGATTAACCCAGAGAGAACACTGGACAGCACTGCTGCCACACCATGCAGGTGTTAGTTTCGTGAGAGTAGAGAGAGGAGAAACATCACTTGGGTCTCCCTGATGGACATTTTTGCAGTTGTAGCTCTCTGAGCTGTGTGAAATACGCTCGCTTTGTAACAAGCTGAGATGGTCCAAAATGCTAATTCTCATTTCTTTCTCCAAATAAATCATCAGCACTCATTATATTTGCCACTTGCTGTGCGGCATCCAAGTGTCGTGTGGACACTTTTAGAAACAAACGTAGAATGGAGAAATAAATTGGCACCTAGAGAATTGTCTTTTGCAATAGATATATGTTATGGTCCACTGCTTGATTTGTACCTTAAATGCCACAGCTGATCTGTATAGCTTGGGCTATAAAAGAAACGCTAGAATGAAAATTAGAGTCAGAAGACAATGTTTATTTTCCTGCCTTCTGCATGTGAAATAAAAAGGGAAGAAAAGAGAGAAGGAAAGAAGGGGCAGGAAGCTGATGGTCAGTGTCCTGCTAGGCTGTCCTGCTGTCCTTGTCTGTCCTAACAGGGAAGCTGTTGACTCTGGACTACAATCAGGCCACATCTAAATTAGGTGCCAAGGTATTTGAGACCAAGAGACTCATATGCAATTCTCACCTTCTGGGAATGCCAGGGGAGCAAAATCTAACTTGGGCACTGGCAGCAGCTGCCAGAAGATAATCCTGCATCATGCTCAGAGTAAGTTTTATTTTGTAGAAAAAGTAAGCAGTGGATGCATTTGGGTGAACAGATGGAGCTGAGGAGTAGCAAAAGTCAAATGCCCCTTTCTGATAACAATCCAAGCCTACAAGAAAGAAAAAAAGTGGGTTTTGGTTTCTGTTTTTCCATGTCTTGCACTTAAAATGGAAGAGTCTGTTGGGAAGGCAGGGAAGGCTGTGAGGGAATTGAAGGCAGACGAGCTCACAGCACGAGAAACAAACTCCTCTTTCTTAGAGTGCGTGGAGCTTGCCATAGGGCTTGCTTTATAGGGATTGCCCTCTGCCATGCTCCTTAATTGCACAAGAAAGCAGCCTGGTCTAAAGTTGTCTTTGCATGTAGTGTTTATAAGGCCTTCCCCTGGGAGGGAGGCCAGCCTGTGCTGTAATGTACTCATGGGCTTTTCTGTGAAATTGTGTGCTACAGGCCGTGCTCTAGGCCTGGATGCAAACAGGGGTTGATACTGCCCTCCAAGCTGGTGAGTTGCCTGCTCTGTCTGTTTCTTGACATTGGAGCATCATCCTCGCACAAATACAACCAAGAAAACCCTGGGAAATGCCTCTTCCCAGCTCTCACACCTCTGCACTCAGGGCTGCTGGGCAGTGCTGTCCTTCCTATATTCCTTCCACATCCATGCCAGTTGGCCTTGGACAGAATAACTGATGAATAGATGCCTCTGGTTGAAGAGGAAGGATGAACTAGGCTTTTTTTCGAACACTTCTCTGCACTTTGAGAGTCCTTGGAACTTCAAGGGCAGATCAAGATGGTCTGGAAGATCAGGGTAGAGAAAGAGTGGTTTCTCATTAAAACCAGAAGTGGGCTGCTGCTCTAAATCTGAGAGGTGAATATGAATCTCTCCTGATTCTGGGGGTAAATCTGGCTCTCTCCTTGTGGTCGGGGAAGGAAAGGTTATGAGGGCGTTTGTGGAGGTCAACAAGTCAGGTTAGGTATTTCTAACTTCACACATGTGAACTACCACCATCTGTTACCAGCTCTGCAAAAAAATACCACTGAAGGGCCAGCAACAGTTCCTAGGCAGAGGAAATATTCAAAAACCTCTTGTGAAGGAGGAAGGAAAAAAATGGGTTTTTGCTTCTGCAACTAATTTCTAAGTCTGTTCCTCCTGATGCTCAGGTCGGGACCCATGTTTGGGTTAAGAAAGTAATACTTAGTATCAGATTTTATCAGTCTGCTAAGTGCCAGGCAGAATGGCGTGTACAAGAGCAGAAATCTCGCCTAGTGACTATTTTGCACCAGTGTTAACAGTTCCAGGACTTGGTTTGACTTCAAGGGAGCTACAATCTGAGCGTAGCTTGGTGGACTACGAACAAAACTTGCTGAGATGGCAGCTTATCTACCACTGAATAGGAGCTGGTGTTGACAGAAGAAGCATCCTCTGCAGCACCTCCAGGAGAGGCTACTAGGTGGGATGAAGTGTGCAGATTTGTCTAGCAGCCTAACATAACTGGGAGCACAAGTGGGAGACTGGTCATGATACAGGAACAGTCTGGGATTTATTCTGAAGAGGGTAACAAGAGGAGAGAACTCTATACATAAAGAGTCTTTGGGGTGGTAAGAGAAATTTTAAAGTATCCTTTCCCAAAGAATCCTTTGGGGTAAATTACATTCACAAAAAAAACCTTCTTAGCACAGAGGTCAGCAGTGATGATCTTAGCAAAATGCTTTGCAGTGTCCTGTGACTGCCCTTGTAATGGAGCTGCTGATATATATCGAGAAATGAGATTTGTTGTGTTCTCCTTAATGCTTCAAGAGTCCTACTCTAACATGGAAGTTAGAAACATCACTTTTGCTGTAAAGAAAGCTCCTGCTGTAATTTGATAACATGGTGCTGAGCACTGTAGGTTTGAGGAAAACAGGAAACAGTATGAGAGTAGCTAACCAGAATGGGAAACACACTGGGATTACTGCAGTAGCTACGGAGAAGCCTATGGGCTGCTACAGTTCCAGAGGTGCTGGTAATCCACGTTGGAGGGCAGATGTGAGTTAAGGCAGAGCAGGGGGCTGGATTGGAGAGGACACCTGAAATATCTAATTGTTCACAAAACAGAGGCTGTAAGAGGTTGATGGGAGTAGGATGGAGGAGTTGGTTCCAAGGGAAAAAGAAAACAAAAACAGTCTGGAGAAGCAATGTTGGCCAGGCTGAGATCTGCCACTTATTAACACTTGTCCAAATGCAAATAATTTCTCCTTCCTAAAGATCTGCTAGGAGATGCCTCAGCTATCTGGGGTCAGTGGTTAACACTCCTACCTCCTTTCCTATTGCTCCACAGCGATGAGGAGCTGGCATGCATGTCTGAGGGAGGAAAGAAACGTGCTGTGGACCTTGTAGCATCAGGATTTGTCAGCTTGCCTCTGACTGCCCAGCCCAGCCCTGAGATAGAGCTCAGCCGAGCTCGTGTTTGACTTCAGCAGACGCTGCTTGTGGGCTTTGTAGAGGTGCACAGGGATAATCAGGATTTGGTTTCTGTTTGCTTGCTAATTTCAGCCCCTGCTGTGAGATTTGGATGTTTCTGAGGATTCTGTATTAGCTTTAATGATTAAAAAATTATTTCAATGCTTAGTGAAGAAGATGCATGATCTATCATTGAAGCCGCTTAGCAACAGGACTCATTAAGACACGTATTAGTACAGAAAGATACCCTTGCCCCAGCGCCCTCTTGGAATGACTATCCACTCATCTAAACAAGATAAAGGTCTTTGCTGGCCTCCTCCGAGGCCAGAGGATAAAGCAGTCAGCTGTGAAACAAGATTTCTCCCTTCCTTTTCTGGCTTCAGCTATGCGTCAGTATGTGGATCTGGGCAAATCATTTCACCTGCTTCAGCGCCCCAGTTCCCCCACAGGTAAGATAAGCACAACAATGTATAAGCACTCTGGGGAAATGACTTTCAAGCGCCTAAGCTCATTAGAGAATTAACAACCAGTGCAGTGAATAAAAACTGTCTCAGCCCCTTGCTGGTAGTTTGTACTAACCACATGGTTCACTTTGTCCTTCTGAAGACCCACATACGGTTAGCTAATTACAGGGGAGAAAAAAGATCTTCTCCTAGCTCCTTACCGCCTGGTGGTAGCCAAACACAGTTGTTAAAACTTGTCATTTGGCTCAAAAGAATTGATTTTAGGCAAAGCATTTCTGAATATCCTTCAAGGAGAAAAAGGGTCTGCCATTTCTGGGGCAGGATCTAATTTTGCTTGCAGGAACACAGTTAAATACCACGTCTGAGAGGAGAACAGTAATACTTTGTGTTTTATTCCCACAGTCATTCACCGAATCTCTCAGGCAACAAAATTCTTACAAGGAAAACTGAAGTGGGGTGGCGGAAGCAGGTGTAAGAGCAGACTTTTCAGTCCACAATGTAGAAACTGAGGCATTGCTGGTTCTTTGGCTTGCATGCAGGATGTTGAACTTCATACCTGGATGCACAAGCCTTGGCCACACCTTAGTGTGGGTAAGGAAAGCACAGATTAAAGAAAGATGAGGGAAGAAAAATGGGTGTAGGTGAGAAACTAAGGTGCGACTGAAAGGGGTTCCTGAGGAAAGGAGAGGGAACAGAAGAAATGATGTTAATGGGAATGAGAAAGTGGGAGAAAGGAGGAGGAAGAATGAACAAGGGTGAGGGAGCAGGAGACCAAGTGGGACAGCAAGCAGGAGGCATAGTCAAATCATCTGAATTCCCTCTGAAGAGATTGCCTATTTTGTTTCTGTGTTTTTTTTGGTGTGTGATCTTGCCTTAAAATTGCAGGAATGTGGCGGCACAGCACTGGCGCTCTGATTTATTAATTCCATCCCGTCCCACAAGCCCATAAAACAAAAGCATCTGTGTTTGCTCAAGAGAAAACCATGAAGGGCCTCATTCACGTCAGAGGTGGAGAGAGAAGCTGGCAGATACACGAAAGTCATCGTCTCCTCCTTCCTTTTCACCTTTGTGTGGATCTGGGCTGGGGGAAGGGCCTTGGGAGGGAAGGATCCAGAGGATGAGGTATCAGCAGGGAAAAAGTTAAGACCACCCTGGCAATTTGTGCTGGAGAAAGTGGAGAGGAGGACACAATGAACACAATAGGTTGAACCACCTCCAGTGAGGAAGGCACCCCAGCACTGCAGAGAGGACAAGATCCCTTGCTGCCACCCAAGCTCATCAGCACTGGTGTCTGAAGTGGCACTTTGTGCAATATTGCCCCAAGTGCTGCTGCTGGACCCATAGCTAAGGACATAACTGTAATAATAAATTAAATCTGCCAGTCATAGGAGAAATACACCTTTACTGCTGTTTTTAGCATGCTTTCAGAATTTGGGAGGTCAGGGCAACATAAATGTTAACTGTCCTACTTTAACAACTGGGGCATGAAGGGGAAGAGTAGCCAGCAACCTCTGCTGCTGCCAGGCAAGGATCAACTGTGCTGTTTCTATCAAGAGGCACTGGGAGATTTTTGTTGAGTGCAGAGGACCTTGCTAAAACTGCATCTCTACCCCTGCCCTTAAAGACAGTGTCTTTAGGAGCCAGGATGCCCTGCAGTGCCATGGGGGGAGCGTCACCTCAGGGGAGGCAGGGTCTGCAAGTTACAGCTGCCTGCCTGGCCCTCGGCTTTTCCTCCAAGTTCTCCCACACAAGGATTGCCGAGGAGCAATCCTGCTTTGCTTAGCAAATCGCAGTTCCCATGTGCCCTGTACTCCCACACACAGACCCACCGTGAACTTACAGAACGAGACAACACTGCTGCTCTAAAATCTTTTATCTAGAGCTGAGATTGCCCGACTGCTAACCCTGTTCAGCTCCAAGTAATCCCAGCACTTTGCTTGGGTAGAGGTTGGCTGTACTGGGAAGAAATGCCCTTGCTCTTGTTGACAAGGGGTAACATCCGAAGAATAGGATGATACCATTTCCTTTTGTAATGCAGTGTTATTCATAGACCAGCATCACACAAAGTTGCCAGGTTGCTGGCAGTCTGCTAAAATCCACAACACAGGCAGGGAAGTGGCAGCGTAAGCACCACTGGACCAGCTCAAATCTCAGCAGAAGTTAACCTGAACCCACTCCAGCTGACAAAACCCAAACCTACAAGAGCTCAGTGTCAGTATGCAGGCTGGAAAAAATGTATTTTTTGCTTCTGCCTGGAAATTAAAATATTCCCCAGTGATCTTCACTTGAACATGTCTGTATCCTTTTGTCCTTTGTCTCTTACATTGATCAGTGTTGTGGGTTTAGGAAGGTATAAGAAATCCTGTGCTAGAGGATGTGAGAGGTTGAACCCTGAAAATTTAGATCTATTTCAAGTGGATTGCCCTGTCCAGTGATGAACAATCTGCTATCCATCCCATCCATCAGAATCTCTCCTCTTACTGAATCCTACACTCAGCACCAGCAGCATCTTGTAGCAGAGAGTTCCTTATGTCACTATGCACAGCATGGGAAAATACTTACTTTTATCATCAAATTGCTACCTTTCACATTTTCCTGAATGCGGTCCAGTTCCTCTACTGAGACAAGCCCTGTAGAGAAACACTCATTTTCCCTCTTCTGTGTTGTTGATTGCTTTGCTTTTCACTCCAGTGTCCCTTCTCATGTGTCTTCCTGAGCTAACCAACCCCATCAAAAGGAATCTATCTGTACCAGGCATTACTGGAATTACCTGATCAGAGTAGGGATGAACAGCAAACAAAATCTAAAGGTCCATGTGCTGGAGCTGTGGATCCCAGTTCTCTCTCTCAGACCCGGGAAGCTGTGTCTCGTGAGGAAACTTAGCTCACGTTTTATAAAGCTCAGGAATTTGCAAAGTGCAATGTTTTCATCTCAGGGAGAAAGATGTCAGACAGCCCCCCGCACTGTGTGGTGGAGGAAGCCAACAAGGCAGCTGATTGAACACTTGGGAACCTTGGCAAAGTGGATAAATTCGAGCTTTTAAGGAACAGCCTTTGGGAGCACTAATGTCACGTGAGAGCAAGCTAGAAGAGACTTCAAGCTCTTAATTATGGGCCTGCGCAGCCTAAAACAGCGTGAAAGATTAAAGGACCAAATTTTTATAAGTGTGCTGACCACGGGCTGAGGTGCAGTTTGGAGATGTAACCCAACCTGGAGGAATCAGTGGGGTCTGACCAGTGTCCCTTTCGAAGAGCAGGCCTTAGGCAATCATGCCTGCACCTGACAGGAGGGTGCTGACAGCCAAAAGTTTCATTCATGCCCTATATTTATTAGTCTTTTGTGGTACTGGTAGGCTTTAAATTGCAGTCCCGTTAGGCTGAGCTGCTTCCCAGCAAGTGCTTCCCGGAGACACAGGGGCCTCGCCTGTGAGACAGATGATGTGGGGCTGTCTCAGCTCTGACACGATGAGCTGCAGTGTCTGCCTTGGAAAGTGGGGGTAGTCATCCTGACAAACAGCTCTGTATGTGGGCAGGGAGCGCTCTTAATCACATATGCGGAGTACTTTGAGATCTTGGGATGGGAAGCGGTGCAGAAAAGCATAATGCTTATTATTAGGCAGAAAGGTCAAGAGCAAAAAGGGCAGAGTGATTTTAGACTTCTCCAGGGCCCTGGAGGTGTGTGGGACTTGGATTCCAGGCTGGCTTATTACCTCCTTTTTAGGCTTCTTCTGTTATTAGGAACAATTAGATACAAGGAGGAAGGGGACAGATATCATCTTTCCTGTGTACATCCTGCAGAATAATTGCAGAGCTTTCCCAGAGCAATTTTGCATGCTCAGTAAAGGGCATCTTTGAAGCCTATCAAATATCTCATCCCTTGTAGGCATACATATGAAGGCTTGCAGCATACATCTCTATTGCTCCCAAATATTGGGAACAGGAAAGATCACCAAAAGTGCTCAAGGGCAGGAAAAAGAGGCCTTAGAAGTAGTTCCAAGATGTGGATGGGCTTGTGGAGTGACTTCTCATGGTTGGGACAGCAACATTGCCTCCTGATGCATTGGTGGAAAACTGGAGGTGACTGTGCCTGCAGCACCAACACCTTGGGAGAGAGGGACAGCAGAGGCTGGAGTTATGAAGGCACTGAGAAACACTGGCATGTGTAGAGCACTGCCATTCACAGGTGGTTACCGTGGTGAAGAGGGGAGGAAAGCCATCCAGAGACATGGCTGGAGTGATTCCAATCCGGGCTCCTGCCAGCAAGCTGCCTGCTAGGTATGACTTTGATCTCAGACAGTAAGGACATCTCCTGGCCTGCTGCTGAAGCAGAGGAAAGTTCCCTGCCAAAAAGCACCTTTACCAGTGCTTCACAGTCAAGAAGAAAGGATGCTGCATACACAGGAGACACAGCCTTGAGCTGTCCAGTACAACCTCGGACACTCTGCAGGGAAGATGTCATTAGAGAACACAGGCACTAGTCACAAAGACGTTCCCAAACCATGGAAAGAATATGAATTTAAGGGCTGTACATTGTGGAAATGTTTTCTTTCTTGCATACATTTAGCTGCTGTACAGCTCCCTAGGCAACAGTCTTCCCAAATGACACTGTAACAAAGCCCAAAGGTGCAGGAGCTTCCCTCATTAAAACCCTTGTAGTGGGAGCAAGTGTCCTCAGCCTGACTGCTCTGCTTTCTATCCCGTGACTGCTAAAGTGTCTTGCAAGCCGGGCTGAGGCCCTTTGTTGTAAAGGTGGCCTCATCTCAGCCGTGCTCTGTGTCAGCTGGTTGAATTGCTTCGGGATTGCAAGGTTGCCTAGATGACTTATCTATTACTATTATTATTATTATTATTATTATTATTATTATTATTATTATTACTACACTGAAAATGTCAGAGAAGAGTTTTAATTTGATCTCATCTGATTCCTGAAACACCTGATATGTGAGCTGCTCAGCACATCTGCCTCTGTACATTAACTGCTCTGCGGAGCCTTAATTCAATGCAGACTGGAGTGCCCTGAAAACAACACCAAAGCTGCTCCTTGGAGGAGGAGGGCAGGAATCACAGCCACGGAGCTCCTGGCCTCACACCGGGCACGCACAGCGTGCGCTCAGCCACTGGTGCTCACGCACGGTCTGTATCCCAGGTGTGCCTGCCAACAGACAGCTTCCAGGAAACCATGGAGCAGGCACCAACCAAAAACGATCGAGGCCCCCTCATCCTGCTTCAGGGCACAGAGAAGAGGGAATTGGCAGAATGCACGGCTGCAAACAGATGTGACACAGGCTGTCACACACAGCTCTGCCAGTGGCCTCCTCCTGCCCTGTAACCCTCTCTGTTTCCTGAGACTGAGGTCCCCATAATCTCCTACCAAGGTATCTCATTTCAGAGTAATGATGGGCTCTCTTCTGTGAACTTCCCATCCTGCTGTCTCTGTGCACCTGTCTCCCAACTTGTGGAAGTGTTATATGGCTCCTGTTTCTAGTCCTGTCTGAGACTAGTGAGGCGAATGCCTTGCACATCTGCTGGCTGTCCAGCTCCCCACCCATTTTTCCCTTTTAGCACCTGATGAGGTTTAAGCCCAAGCAGAAGTGGGTGATCAGACACCTGTGTGAAGCTGCTGTACCCTGCTACACTCTCTGCATACATGCTTTGCACAAGGAAGCCTCCTCTGGGTCCAGAAAACGAGCTGAAAGTACCTGCAGAGGCTGCATCGCTCACTCTCCCCCACTCACTTGCTGAGCTGTTCGGACTTCAAGTTGTCAGACGGGTATTTATAGCTTGTCATTATTGCTGTACTACGGTGATGCTTGGTGCTGCCCTGCTGATTAGAACACCCCTTCTCCCCGGCCGCGCAGAAATTGCCCTTTGGCAGGTTTCCCTAAGGAGTCACTGAGGAACTAACTGTTTCTCCCCAGATTTGCAGCATCTTTAGGGGTTTCTCCCTGTCACGCACTAGCTGCTGAGCCTCCACCTCCTGTCCCCTGGCCCGAGGCTGGATGGTTGAATGGCCAAAGCGGGAGGCTGAAGTAAAGTACTTTCCAACTCACCTAGCAACATCCACCCCAAACTCTGCTCCGGAAAACCAGCAGGTGCATCCCTCGGTAGACGCCCGTGTGCCCGGCAGGGGTAAAAAAGGGCAGAGCCCTTCCCCAGCCCTCCCACTCATGCTCTCTCCCAATCCACCTCTCCAGAGACCCTCACGGGGATACCCACTTGGGATTGATTCCCACCGAGGCTGCCTGTGACTGCACACAAACCCCCTCGCCCTTCTGTAGTTTGGCTTCTCCGGTATTTGTCACCAAGAGGCGCAATGAAACCTCTCCGGCATCAGCAGCGTGCCCGGGACCCGCGTTTGGGTACCCTTGCTCGCAGATCCCGGCGGCGAGATTCCCGGGTGGACACACACCATGAGTGGGAGCATCTCCCCACAGCTGGAAAATTCCAGCCTGGTAGTGGGATGTCGCTGCTCTGGAAGGTGTCCGGACCAAGGTGTGGGGGGATGCAAGGATAAGGGCACTCCGTGCAGCGCGGAGCCGGTTCGGGCGCTGAGCAGGGATGAAGTTCGGGGATGCAGCTGCCAGTCGCGGGGCAGGGCACCCCTCCAGCGCCAAGCGCCGGGGGACCGCAAGGTCACCGCTGTATCCCCGGCGCTGCTCCCACCCTCAAAGCCCCGGTGCCCGAGCGCGGCGTCTCCCGCTTACCTGGCGAGATGGGCCGGTCACGGCGGAGACGCCGGGGCGCCGGTCGCGGGGCGGCACCGCGCCGGGGGCTGCCGGGGGAGCATCGCCCGTCGCCGGGCGGAGGCGTGTCCTCCCTGCGCCCTGGGACCGGCACCGGGACC